>CAMTDV010000014.1:22628502-22905025 GCA_947069175.1 Scalesia atractyloides | reverse complement strand
TTCACTTGCAAACACACACGGTCAAACAAATAACCCTTTCCTTTGACCACTTCAAACAAGCTGGTCTAACACGTTTGTCTGATCGTTTCACTAACTATTACATAATCAGCATAGAACACTATCTAATCTATTCGCACCCACACAAATCTGCACAACAGCTTTAGGAGAGGGTTAAAAAGCTAAATTGGACCTTATATACGCGCCATACAGTTCTGTACATGGCATACATCAGGTCATATACGCCATTCTTAACCCTAGACGCTGCTCATTACAGATACACATATACGCACATACTGAAGGCGATTTCGTATACAAGACCGTCATTTTGAGCGTATTTTAGCAAAATACAGGTACACATTCAATCCCTTTTCAATAATTTCATGTTTGTTTCGTTTTTCAACCGTAGATTTTGTGTGTTTTGGTTCAATCTAGTGATTTGAGGGTTAGGGTTGGGGTTGACTAAAATTGGGGGTTAACACACACATACGCACATAATGTTGTATAATTTAAATGTGATATAAGTGGTTTTTATTGATTGGGTTTGGGTTTGTTCTTTGTTATAGAGTTTATTACTGAGGTGAGTTCAGGGCTTTTTTTTTCAATCAAGCTACAACTAACGGTGATCAATGATGCAGTCTCATGTCACAACAAATAGTTGCAAGCTAGTCATGTTGATATAGTTTTATATTATAACTATAATTATTAGTTTGGTGTCGATGTCGGCCCGAACACGCCGTAGGAGCGACTACATCTGTTTTATATTATTATTAAATCTGCTTTTTGTTTTGTTTTCCAGGATGATGGACGTGGAGGAGGAGATGGATGATCAGCATGACGAGCAAGAACAGCAGGGTGCGGATCCACTTCCGGATCACCCATACATGGAGTTTCCCCTGACTCCGACTTCGTTGGTCGTTGCGCCAAGCTTAGGATGATGCATGTTGGAGAACACAATGCAGTTTGTTGGGCGTCTCTAGAGACCCTCAGTGAGACGGCTAGAGCGCGTGAGTTTGTTCCGATTAATTCACCGTGGGATCGGCTTCTTGAGTTGTCGTATATGTAGAGCTATAGAGAGATTCTCATCGAGTTTTTGTCTTTGTTCCGGTTTCATCCTCGCGAGCTGACCCGGCGGAGGCACCGGACTAGGCGCACCCCCTTCCCGCAGAGGTTTCTTTCCGCCTAGCCGGTGTGCAGTGTGATATGACGCTTGTAGAGTTTTGCGGTCCACTGCGGCTTATACATGTAGGATGAGATCGCTACAGATCTTTATACACGGTACGTTTATGGTTAATATTTTTATTGTTTTTATTTATTTTAATATATAAAATTTAACTAAGAATCATACGTGTAAACAGGGAATGGTAGTGGCTGATAAACCCATCCTTCTAGGGTTTTGGGTGTGGTGGCAGTAGAGAAGACTTGGGACCATGAGCTCGCCAAGGGGAATGTTTCAGCTATTAAGGACCCGCTTCACAAGTACGTTTAATATTATTGTTGATATTACTTCTAATTTAATTATTATTACTGACACTCTGAGCAGGTATCTACACAGGTTGATCTGCACGTCTATCACTGCTCGTGGGAAGAGCCGAGATTGGTGTACGAGTGGAGGTCTGTTTTTCTTATACTGCCTCTTGTACAAGAAGTCGCGCGCTTCTCGCACATGCATTGGCGCAGTACTTCACCTCCGTGTATCACCGGCAGCAGCGTGGAAAGTTGTATGGCGGCGCCGACGTCACTGTGATAACCTGTTCCTTTGGCTATCACCTGAATGCTGACCTGCGGTTACTACCGGCGATAGAGCCGAAGAGGCTGGGGATGAGCATGATATGGCGGATGAAACTTATAAGGATGTCCCCCGTCATAGGAAGGCGGTTTCGCGCTACCAGCGGAGACCCATTCATACCGGTTCCGTTGCCAGAACACTTCGAACCGGTCTATCCGCCAGCCCTACCCGAGGGCGTGTAGGAACATCCGCCCATTACAGACTTTCCAGAGCTGCCGCAGCCGCGACCACCGCCTGGGCCGCCCAAGTTTCCACATCACGTTGTTCCTGGTCCTGGCCGGGGAGCAGCGAAATATCAGCAGTTACGGGCCGATGTCGACATGATGTCTTATACACTGCGGTGGTCGGTTGAGAAGGCGCAGGAGCGCATACAGCGTGAGGGGTTACTACCCCGGCCGTACCATCCGCCTCCAAGACAATATCAGCAGCATTAGGAGCAACAGCAGGATCCGCAGCCATAGACGAGCCTGTGTTCTTGTTTTTGTATTTAGTATTTAGTTATATTTATCATTTGTTATGTATGTAAAAAGTTATGCTATTAATATCATATTCAGTCATATTTATGTTGGTTACGTGATGTTTGTTTGTAGTACATAATATTGCAAGTTTGTTCGAACTGGACCAAACAAATTAACGGTGTAATTTTTTAAATGATATAATATTGAAACGGCATAGTGTTCAAACCGGACATGATTTACAGTAAATTATTGAAACAATATAATATTCAAAAACGGTGTAATATTTAAACGATATAATATTGAAACGGCATTACGTTTGAACCGTACCAAACAAATTATCGGTGTAGTATCTTAAACAATATAATATTAAAACGGCATAACGTTCTAACCAGACGCGATTTACGATAAAATTTTGAAACGTTCTAATATACCAGACGGGAGTTACGATAAAATATCAACATGGTATAATTCGAAGCGTACCGAACATGTGTACGTGTAATATTTTAAACGATATAATATTAAAACGGCATGATGTTCGAACTGGACGGGAGTTTATAACACCAAAATCGAAAATTTACCAATCTAAAACACCAAAACCCCAAAAATCAACCATACTAATTCACTTAGGTTATGTACGCCGCATATAGCCCTGTATATGGCGTACATAAGGTGTCTAATCCTGTTCCTCGGATGTTCCCCAATGCTGATTTTGAGGTAACCCTATATGCTGCATACAGACCTGTATGCGGCATACATAAACCTAAAGTGTGTAGATAGTTGACTTGGGTGTGCCAATAGTTTCAGCCTATTATTATTATTATTATTATTATTATTATTATTATTATTATTATTATTATAGAGCTGAAAAGTTAACATGTCGTAACGTGGGTGAGTGGTTCAACGTATTTACATCTAATTTTTGTTCTGTTATTTAACGATATCGTCGAAATGTGCTTCACTTTTTTACAAAAGATTTTGGATGTTGTTAGCATTTTTGCTAAAACGCATGGAAATACTTTTTTTTCTAACGTTTTAGAATAAATTTTTTTCAACGTTTTTACGTCTATTTGTATTTAGTTTAACGGTTCCGCCGTAACCACGGGTCCTAGATAATAGTTATAATTATGAATGACTAAAAGGATACTTCTAGAACAACCAAGATATGATAATTCTAACCACGTGCCTTCTAGAACAACCAAGATATGACTAAAGGGCACTTAAAATATATATATATATATATATATATATATATATATATATATATATATATGGTTAGGGTAAAATGAAAACTCATACGAGTTGTGAGAATTTAAGAGAACTCTGCCTTACGAAGGTTTTTTCGAAAAAAAATTTTACCAAAAATTTTAAAAAAAAAATCAACTTTTCCAAAAAAAAAACTTGTTTTTTTTTTCATTTACGGTTGCCGTAAATGCTGAAAAGGTGATGTAATGCTTATGTCATCACATTTTTACAGCCACCGTAAGGGGGGCGAAAAACACTATTTCGAAAAAAAAATTAGTTTTTTCTATGGCAGTCTTTTATAACATTTTAATCTAGGTGTAAAAAAATGGGGTCGAATATCGCACGGGAAGGCCGAGTTCTCTAAGTTCTCACAACTCGTAAAGTTTTCCCTTGATCCTAATCAATATATATATATATATATATATATATATATATATATATATATGAGAAGGTTTAAATGAGAACGGAAAATATTGTGAGAACCGTCAGAACGAATGAAAAAAGCACGAGAGCTTGGTAAAAAATAATTCATTTCAAAAAAAAAAAATTTACACTTATCATTATTATTCGAATAAAACACATTAGAAATTTAAGTTAAATGTTTAAATTTACGTGAATTCGCACATAAAGAAAATTTACACATGTGTAAGTTTGCCATTACACATGTTTAAATTTGTTATGCTTACACATGTGTAAAAAAATACAAATGATTATGAGTGGAGAAATGAATTATTTGATGTTGTAAATTCTTTTTTTAATGTTGTATCTTAATTACAATGAGTTTTGTATTAAAAAATCGGTTTTGATTGGTTTTTTGATTTGTTCTAATGGTTATCGCAATATATTGTGTTCTCAAGATAACCCTCCCCTATATATATACATATATATATACATATATAGGATTCGGTTCAAGAGAGAACCAATCCTTGTTGCGAGAACCATGAGAACTCCTATCATCCAATAGCATATTTACACATCACCCATAACCAAATTAAATTAAAAGGGTATTTTAGTCTTTTATTTCCCATGTCATCTTTTCTCTCTCTTCTATTTAAAAGTCAACATGTCACATATTTTCTCTCTCTTTTATTTAAAATTCAATACGAGACATCTATTAAGTCGTGATTTTTAGGTGAGTTCGTTTGTTAGATCCACAAATTTCGTAAACCCAAAATCAGGGTGTCGGGAGCGTAAAAAGATGTTTGGCGTAAAAAACAATTTGTAAAAGAGTTTTGAAAAAATTTATTGTAAAAAAGTTTTTGTAAAAATAAAATATTTTTGTTTGACGTAAAATATTTTTTGTTTTTTTTAAAAAAGTTTAAACCTGTAAAAAATTGTTTTTTTGTAAAAAAATTGTTTTAAAGTTTAAAACCACGCGTAAAAAAAGTTTAAACCCTCGCGTAAAAAAGTTTAAAACCCGCGCGTAAAAAAACTTTTATACCGGCGTGTAAAAATATTAAAAACCCCGCGTAAAAAAAGTTTAAAACCGGCGCGTAAAAAAAGTTTTAAACATAAAAAAAATTAAAACCGGCGCGTAAAAAAAAGTTTAAAACCGAGCGTAAAAAAGTTTGAACCCGCGTGTAAAGCGTAAAAAAAGTCTGAACCCACGCTTAAAAATGTTTAAAATAGGCGCACAAATAAGTTTGAAACCCTACATAAAATAATTTTCTTACTACATGATTCAAAAATAACATTAACTAAATAACATTAATTAAATCACAAACATTAAATAAAGTACAATGATTACAACTTTAATTAACAATCATTAAAGAACTTAGTAAAAATGCAAATTTACCTTTATTCCACTAAATACAAAAACTCATTAATTAAAGCACAATAACTACAACTACTTTATTGTCTTTTAATCTAATCCATTAAAACACTTTTGATCAATGACTTATATTGGTTCCTACGGTTCTTACAACTCAAGGTGGTTCTATGTTTACCCATCCCATATATATATAATATATATATATATATATATATTTTATAGGGTAAAGTTCTTGTAAAAAGGACCTTTTTCGTGAGAAATGTGAGAAGGCAAAGGAATTAAGATGTAGGCATCATGATTTGAACTTAGCCATGATGTTTTGGGTTGTTTTGGCAAGAAAAACACCAAACATAACAATTTAAAACACGATGCAATGTATTATAGGTGTGCAATCTAAAAACACTATTTATCACTTAAAACACACAATTTAACGTTCTTGGCATAGTGTTTTAAGTTTTAAGCCTAAAATTCCTTTCATTGTGTCTTATATTGTTTATGTTTGATGTTTTTCTTGCCAAAGCAACACAAAACATCATGCCTAAGTCCAAAACATGATGCCTAATGTTAATTCCTATGACTTCTCACACTTCTCACGAAAAATGTTTTTTTACAGGATCCTAAACCTATATATATATTGTAAGTGTAGTGTACAATATGCCTTATCATACGAGCGTACGAGATTTTAAGTTCGCACGTTATAAACTTCAATCGCACGTTATACAAAAAAAGTCGCATATTGTATGAAAACACAAAACGCATGTTTATTACTACAAAAAACACATGTTGATAATGTTAAAATCGCATGTTCTATAAAAATCGCACATAAAGAAAAACTCGCACAATGTACCTCAATCTCGTACGCATCGTAAATTAACACAAACTCTATGTTAACCAACCCCCGATTTTTTTTGTAATACAACATGCTTTTGTGTTTTCATACCATAGTCACAGGAAACGCAATATCCCCTCGAATCCCGAATCGGTTCGGCTGTACCAGAATCGGGTACAGAATCGAACCATCCGCCCTGGGTTCGCGAACTGGATTGGAAAAAAGGTCGTACCCGATTATCACAATACTCGTTCCGAATCACTGAAAAACGTGTTTCCGATTGAAAATTTCATCGTTTCGGAACTATTCGATTCGCATACCAGTCAATAGATGCACGAATTGCAAACATGATTAGACACTTTTCCCGCCTTTTTAATGAAGCCTAATTGCCTACCTATAATAATGTAACAACTGCATTATTCTAGGAGATATATTTGTAATTGATTTTATTATTTAGAAGATATATCTTGACACATTTTAGATACGATTATCAAATTTGTTTTTCAGATTGGATTATTTTTATAAACTATATTGTAATTGTTTTATATACGATACTACGTACCAAACTATATGGTACATCGTACCGCGTACCGAATTAGCGTTCCAGATGAACCTACCCCCTCTCGTACCGAATTTTAAAATTTCACGAACTACGTACCCGTTTTCGTTCCGCGAACCGCGATCCATGTGACTATGTTTCATACAACATGCGATTTTTTATAGCATGCGATTGAATACAAACGTGCAAACTTCAAATTTCGTACGCTCGTACGATAAGGCATACTGTACGTAAGTGAAAGTGTAATGTACAATTCTGTAGGTTTGTACATGGGTCAGATCCAGTTTAGTAGGTTTGTGTTTGTGCCACACCCCACATTACAGTGGGCCCGAGTGTGGGGCATTTGTGTGACTAATTGTTAAAAGATTTACATCGAAGCGAAAACAAGTATGTATATCAATTAAAAAAACGAGTTTATACAGTGAAACCAAAAATAAGTCAAAATATTAAATATCTGGTACATAACCCAAAGGTGTTAAATTAGTTTTAATGGAGAAGTTTTATGTAATCTAGAAGTCAAAATAATATGTAAAGTCAAATATCGTAGAAAGTCAAAATTTGTAGAATTAGAAGAAGTGGAGGCAGTTATTTAGGACCTACCGGTTCTTGGCGGTGACCTACAAATACCCAACAGATTATCCTTATAAATAGTTTGTAGTTCTCATTTGAATAAGAAAAATATAGTGTGTTTGTGTGTGTTTTCTTTTGTGTCTCGTCCCTATGTTCTATTCGAGTCCCTGTACAATATGGTGCATACTCATCCCTTGCTCTAGAATGATCTTAATCATATAAATGTTATATGGCATTAAATGGTGTACCAAAATATCAAAAAGGACATTGCAACATCATAGGCCTTCATCCTCGGAGTTACAACTTCCAAGGCGTTCAACCGAACCACTAACCTAGCCTACCTCTAAGGATCAGCATCTGTGAGTCAAACTTTAAAATGTGTCAGCTTTCGCTAGAAATAATGACTACTACTACTGTTGTTGCTGCTACAGCTACTGCCACAGCTCCTTCTCCTACTCTTGCTGCTCCTGCTCCTGCTACTGCTGCTGCTTCTACTACTGCTGCTACTGCTACTCATGCTCCTGCTACACCTGCTCATGCTACTTCTATGCTACTGCTCCTGATGTTGCTTCTGCTCCTCCTACACCTACTCCTACTCCTGCTCTACTACACCTCAACTCCTACTGCTACTCCTACTACTACTGCTACTGCTACTACTACTCTGCTACTACTTCTACTACTACTACTGCTGCTACTAATAGTAGCAGTAGTCAAATTTTCTAACAAAGCTGACACATTTTAAAGTTCGACTCACAGATGCTTACTACCACTACCACTACCACGATCACTACCACCACGACGACCATGACCACACCGACCACCACTACCACACTACCACTACGACTACGCTACTACGACTACGACTACGACTAACTACTACTACGACTACCACCACTACTACTACCACTAGTACCACGACGACTACCACAACGACTACTACCACTACGACTATCACTACTACTACCACGACGACTACGACGACTACGACTACCACGACTACTACAACTACCACCACCACGACTACGACTACAACGGCGACCACGACCACGACAACCACCCCGACCACCACCACGACTACGACGACGACGACCACCACCACCACCACTACTACTACTATATGCCTACACCACGTGTTTGTGGCATTAGCATTGAATATAACATGGACCCATGTATGTGCATAAATTGGTTCAAAGGGTTATTGGTTGCAAGCATTCTTAAGTAAATCGAATTCTTACATGCTAAACATGCAACACTGGCTAATAAAAAATCAAGGTTTATGTTAGCATCTCAGGTTTGCGTAAAACAGTTAAATGTATTTACCTATTATGTTATCCTAAAGATAAAAAGTCGTATATCTACTAGCTCACACGATGTGAATACTAAGTTGGTTTTATAGTCAAATAATGGATTGAAATATAATCCACAATAATGGTTATCGATCGTCAATGTTGTTAAAACCTGAGTAGATAACATCAAGTTTGGTAAAATGCGTATGCTAGATTAAACACTCTAGTTAGATGGACAAAAATAGGTCTTTATAAACAATAGGGACAAGACATGTCATGTCTTATGGCCCCTTAACCAATGGTCCTTGTTGGTTGACCAAGTTGGGCCTTAAAGTCTGTTACCAATATCATGTAAATCTGGTCAAACTAACCTTATTACGAACCCATTTTAGGTCAACCTGGCCAAGGCTTGGTGTTACAGATCGTAAAAGGGCAACATGTCTTTGGCTTCTAGTTTGTACTCGAATTTTGAAATTTCGAAACTCCAAATTGACAAAATACGAACTTGACTTGTCAAAACTGAAGTATTGGTAATCTACTTTAGCTAAACACAAATTGGGGTGTGAGGAATTGGAAAAAGGGGTTTGTCAACCTGAAATGAGCAAGTCAAAGTAAAAAAGTCAAACGAGCACAATTGACTAAATCAAAGGCAAATTCATCGAATAAAATGGAGTTAACTAATAAGGGGTAGTCAGAAAACCTACCTAACGCTCGGGGGGGACTTTGATTATACTGAAACGAGGTCGAAATTTTTGCTTAACAAAGGCTCAAAAGACTATGGAATCACATGATAGTCAATGAATGAAATTAGAGAATAAGATGCAGATTTGAGCACCAAGGGACTTATATTTATACCCAGGATGGTCAGACCTAGCTCCATTATGCATCCATGGAGTAACAAATAGGTGGGAAGGGCTGTAGGTGGCGGCAACAACACCTACAGACTTGTCAAAACCCTCTTTATAGAAAATTTAGGTATAAGCGCCAAAAAAATTACACAAAAATGATTTTTTTAGGTACAAATTGTTTTTTTTAATTCATTTAAAACTAATAGTTCCTTTATGAATTCACCTTTAGATAAGTTCATTGGATAACCAAGAAAAAGTGGAAAACGAAGAACCATAGGTAAAAACATGTAAAAAGATCATTTCTACATGCAATAAATTATTGTTACCTAGTGTTTTTAAGTTTTTGCATATAAACACATGTAATATTTTATTTAAAACAAAAAAAAAACTTAAAATCAGTAAGAAAAGGTAAAAAAAAATATGCTTACAAAAAATAATCTATTTTATTTGAACGGCTTTTGCATTTGTTTGTATGCTAACGTTTCAAAACTAGTGAGATATTAATGTTTTATTCGTATGTAAATAAACGTATTACCATTTCATTGTTAATTTTTTTTTCATTTAATAAAATGCTTTTAGCTTCTGTTTTTCTTTAGAAACATATTTATTTTATTTTTAAAAAAGTAACATTTCAAAATAGTTGTATTAAACTTTGAGTTC
Source organism: Scalesia atractyloides (assembly GCA_947069175.1). Classification (NCBI taxonomy): domain Eukaryota; kingdom Viridiplantae; phylum Streptophyta; class Magnoliopsida; order Asterales; family Asteraceae; genus Scalesia; species Scalesia atractyloides. Next base: position 22,895,016 of record CAMTDV010000014.1, on the reverse strand, counting down.
AATGACACCATGAAGTTCTTGATTTCGGTCTAACCAATAAACAAGTATATATAACGTTTAATTTTATGTCCGGTCTAGTTATAAAAATATTGGTTGTTGCTTATCCATCATCGATTTCACATCAATAAAATCGAATTTCTACTCCAATATGTTAATATGTTGAATATAACTATTTTGATTTTACATATGTGTGTGATTGGATTCCAACAAATTTTATTACTTTAGACCTTTTAACTAGTGGTGAAACTTTACTTTGTTAAAAGCTCAAATGCTGAAAACAAAAAATAAATAAAGGGAAAAACATCAAATTGGGAACTACTACAAAATAAAAAATAAATAAAAAAAAACTGAAGTGAGAAAAATAATAATCATTGTATAGTTACTGTAGGATAAGCCATGACCACTATTTCTAATAAACGAATCACAAAAGTTCCCTAACAACTCTGCTAGCGTATCCCACAAACAATACTTTTAAGTGAACCGAGTCCACCGCCGGAACACATCGTCGGGAAAATTTGAAGCCGCAAACCAACTTGTTCCATATGGACTCGAGCTGATCGGGGAGGTGTCAGCTGAGCAGGGTTTTGTCTGTGTGAGAAATGGGAAAATTTGACAGTTCTTTTTTTTAACGGCCAATATAATCAATCTCAAGCACTCTTGGGGAACCCACTGGACCAAACGGAGTACTCCGAGAGTAACCCGAGTCCACCATCAATTCCGGGGAAAACCCGGTAACCCACCCGTCCTTAGGCACGACAGTACCAATAAAACCTGTTTGGCTCAAAGATTGAGCCCAAGTTTTCCTGGGTATCCTATCATTGTCCACCAATGCCTCGCTCTGCACCAAGTGGGAGTTGAATCTGCATATCCCAAGAGAAATGCACTCTTTCGACCACTTGATCTAGAGATCATTGACAAAAATGAACTAGAAAAAAAAACTGACAGTTCTATAGTTGAAAAATAAAAAATGAACTAGGCATGACAGTTCTATATTTGAAAAATAAAAAAAGAACAAGGCATGGCAACATTCTTACTGAAACCCATGAGATTTAGTTATAGAACTAACCCCAGATCCGTCAGTTTGTCTCAAAACCAGAGAGAGGGGACCAACAATATCTTTGAACAAAAATCACCCAAAATATTTTGTTTTGCTATATATGTATGTGATAAAAATTGTTTCCTATGCAAGCGTACTCCAGAGTTGTTTCACAGACTTACGTTGAATATTTATAAGCTTTTCATATGTGCACAATTATACCTAAAATATTCTAAGATGAGACAACTAATAGGGTTAATTTATGTGAAGTTTTGTTAGATACAATCCAGGCTGAAATCGCATTTATCAAATTTAAACGAATAGGTTTGAAAATTTCCCAAAGGCACATTTCATATCGTATTTCGGCATTACAGTCCATAATCTGGGGGGTCAACATTTTGAACAAAACGGATACATTACTGTTTGTAACCCAAATTCAACAATCTGATAAAAACAAATATATTGTGGATCCTAATGTCGACTTTAAGATCCTTAGCCCAAATTTAAACAATCGGCTAATTTATGTCATGAATCTCGATAAGGTTTTACTAAGCATAATCATTTTTTCACACATAGTTATGCATAGCCTATGCATCACACCAACATAAAACTACCACTGTTTGACAACCTACGTGTCAAGGTTTCTTATACAACACTTGACTTGCTGGATGGAGAGCTATTTAGGAAGCAACACTTGTTGCAAAACTTCATACATCATGTGGTTGTAGATGTGGATTAGTTGTGGGTTGTTGTGTGCTTGTCGGCTGGAAAAGTTCGAACGTACAAGTAATAGATCTTAAACATACAACCCTTTTTTGATTTAGAACGATTCATCAACAGGGGGAGGCTCAACACCTTATCCTTCGTATCATCAACAGGTGGAGGCGGAGCCTTGTTTAAGTCTGGCAACAGTTTGTTTTGATCAACAAGAGCGCCAGACGCAACCTCCTCCTCCTCATTAGAATTTGGAACGCCCGAATCCTCCTAAAACAAGGGTATGATAAATATTTAATAATCTCATAAACAACAATGAAGGAAGTTAAGCTAGTAAACGATATCAGATCAGTTTCAGACACCCCCATGAGTCGTTGGAATATTGTCCAAAGAAATACTAGATGTCCCAAAATGATGACATTTAAGCTCCACACTCGTCCGACAATTAATAAACCGAGGAAGAATGAAAATAAAATGATTGAACCTTCAAAGGTGGCTCTTGAATAAGAACCTGCATGTCACTATTTGTATAGGCCAAATTCACGTGCATACGCCTTGCATAGCCCTTTACTCGGCATATACCTTTAATCACATTCCCTCGTATCAAAATCAAATCTGACAAATGTACGCAGTGTATAGCTCTATTTGCGGCATACATGAGCATCGTATAGAGCCCTCGTACAAGCCGTTACGTATCGTAAACGTGACTGATTTGACAATGTACGAGGTTTGACCATCCGATCGGAGAAACAAACCCTATACGCCATGTACCGACCTCTATGTGGTGGCGTACATAATGGTATGTTTTGGTTTGCAAATAGGCACATGGGTGTGCAGATATGTACACCCAAAAAATGGTGCAAGAACAAAGACCCCAAGGCCTTCCATTTATAGGGTCTGACTGAGACCATTATGGACCGTAAAAGGGAAGCGTTGTGGACCATCATCCCAATAACATGGGTGATACATAGGTTGTGATGCGAAAAGCGCATGGCTTTATGGTCCTTAATGTCATTCTTCGAAAAAATGGCAGTTGTAGTCTTTTGACTTTTAAACGCCCTTTTTAATTGATTTATCTTTTTTTTTCATTTATCAAACTAAACATTCATGGTTACAACCTCAAACCATAAATAACTTCCGCTATTAATATATGTGAGGTGTTACAGTTTCTTAGGCCGGTAGCTAGCATTTGTGGATGCTTAATATAGTTTATAATTAAGGAAGTAGTTAGGGTTTGTTGAAGAGAGGTGTTGTGCAAAAGGGCTTACGTATCCTTGGTGGCTTTGGGTACATGTTTGCTTTGTTGACTATTTGACCTTAGCATGCCATTGAGCTTTTATTGTACTCAATAATCATTAAACAATTAAAGTACTTATGTTATTCGTGGTACACCCCAGACAATTATGGGAATCACCCCTGGCCTTCAAGTGGATGATGATCATTTTGAGATAAATGAAGTGACAACGAGATGCAAAGCATCTTATTTATTCAGTTGTTTTTTATCAGCAAAGTAGAGTTTAGAGAACAAAAAATTTCACGTCGTTTACTGTAGCATGCATTTGCATACTGATAGAAATATCTGAAACATCCAGGACGACTATTCGGGTATGTGACGGGGATGAGGTTGATATACCCAGTTTATCCGAATAATTTACCAGTAAACTTTTAATTTCATCTAGCCATAAATTTTATTTTAGTTGTTTTCCCAAAAATCACATGCGGTATGTCACATATAGTCATATATATACCTTTTTATAGTTATAATTTCGTATAAATAAAAATATTTTCAAAATATGTTAACATTTTGGGCCTATCAAATTTTATAAATCATGTATATCTTCGATACAAGAATAAAGAGGGATAGGGGCAACGTTTCAAAAAAAGAGTAACGAAATCGAAAAAAATGTTTATACCTTTCAAAATTTATACTACCGTCAGAGTGTTAGGGATAGCGAGGGCTACCCCTATTATCCGCCCCTGTAGGCACCGTGGTACTCATGACTCATACTCGAGCATAAAGCTTCTACAACTTAGTGTCAGCTACTATGCTCAACCATTCTCACAGCTAAATCAACATGTTACACGTGCACCGCAACCTGGAATTCATCATACTTGCTTCTCCTCCTTCACTGCCCAATTTTTTTCTTGTAAGGCACTCATCTATAAACAACAAACATTATACATATAGATAGTACTTTGTTGTTGATCAAAACTTATAAACTCGGAAGCACGGAAACGGCTATGAGGTGCCGTCTCCCGTCCCGGGACTGCTAGGGGACGGAAAGGGCACGGGGACAGCCGGGAAACGTCCCCGGCTTCTTGGAGACGGCCTGGAAACATGCTGCGGAAGGGGACGGGGTTTGGTGATGGCCGGGAAACGTCCCCGGATTTTGTTTGATCTACGCCGGCTCCGGTGTCAGTAGTGCTTACAACCGTCGTCGCAATTTGTCTGGTAGGGTGGGTACCTTTGGACCTTTGCAATTTTAGAAAGCTCTGTGTTTAATTTGTATTTGATATATTGATCGTGAAAGAGAAACAAAGTTGCAGGTTGTTGTAGTTGTGATATGAAGAAGAAAGAGTTTTTAATGTGAAAATAAAAAAAAGAAAAAAACTAAAAATAAAAAAAAACTAAAATGCAGTGCACACCTTGAGATTTGTGAAAGTAATATAAAGAAAGAGAAGTTCAAAACTTCTCAAATTGGTTTGGAATAAATTTTGAAGTCCGGAGTATTAGTTGTTAATTTATTTCAGTTTAATTTATCATATGATAAAATTATTTAATACAAATTTTTCATATATATTTTACAATAATATTTCAAGACTTGAGTTGTATCAAAGCAAAAGAAAGAAATACTCTTTGATTTGTTTTGGATTCTACATAACATATTTCGTATATAAAATTAGTTGTGAAATCTGCATGATAAATTTTGTAGTTGATTGTTTTATATGGATAACTGTTATATATAAATTTTTGTAAGTTTGATTAGATTAGGAAGATATGAGATTTTTGAGCTTTACATCAGTATATAACTATTTTGGGGTTTTGTGTTACATTATCTTTGATATATATTTATTTTTTTATATGTTTTTATTCCCGTACCCGTCCCGTCCCCGCTTCTTGAATTTTTTAGTTTTGCTGTTTCCCGTGCCCGTGCCCGTCCCCGTACCCCGTACCCGTACCCGTCCCAGTGCATCATAGCTTATAAATACCTTATAAAGGAATGATTGATAACCTTGTAGAAGGACAATAGGCGTTAAATCTCCCGAGTGTCGCAACCATCGCATAAGGGGATTGTGAGTGGTACAAAATCTAGAGAGATGGCCCTTATTCTGGCCACGAGCACTTTGTACCTGCTGTGATGGGCCACGAGTAGATCTAGTGTTGCACTGAGCTATATTTCTTCTCAGCATAAATCTCCTAATTTGGTTATCAAAATAGAAGAGGGTTAGCTGATTTATAGATAATTTCGTAGCGTAGCAGATATAAATTAAAAAATTGCATTAATTGTCAAAAAGAGTAATAGTTTGAAAAAATGAGGCGGTAACAACAACAACCAATCTATCAAGTTATCGTAACGCCTGCCCAACAATGGTAGCCACACTAATATTATCAAGATATTTAATCTACGTACTCTAATCAATCTTATTTAACAAGGTATATAACTTGTAAAACTTACCACCACTATATATTCCTTCAAAGTAGCATACTTCCAAGGGTTAATGGTGGTTCTAATTATTATGTAACACCTGAAACTTCACCTTAAATATGTAAAGAGTGTAAACGCAGTGGCTTTGAAGTTTAAGGCTGTTTAGTGAATATATTTAAATAAACTTGGGATGGAAGCCAAGGAGATCACCCTAGCAGCCTCATAAGTAGGGCTGGCAATTCTGACACATACACGATAACACGACACGAACCTACACGAAGTTATCATGTTTCGTGTTTGACCTTAACATGTTTCGTGTCTAAAACAGGTCGACACGATGAGACCTTAACAAGTTTCGTGTCTAAACAGATTAAAACCTGTTATCCTGTTAAGACCCGTTAAGTACATGTTAATAATTAAAAATTTTAAAAATATATATATGTGGGTGTGGACATGAGTTCATTAGACGTGGGACCTGGGATGAATTATACACAAACACACACGGTTCTTTTTCCACAATCCAAACTCGAATTTTTAAATCTCTCTGACAAACGCCACCATTCCAAATTCAGTTGTGTTCGTGTCTTAAACAGGTCATATTCGTGTCTTAAACAGGTCGTGTTCGTGTCTTAAACAAGTCGTATGATACGTTGGTGATTTTTTCGTGTCTTAAACAAGTCGTATGATACGTTGGTAATTTTTTCGTGTCTTAACAGGTCGTTTCGTGTAACCTGTTTTTAACAGGTTCGTGTTCGTGTTTCGAAAATCTGACACGATAAGATTTCGTGTCGTGTTCGTGTTTACGTGTTTCGGGTTCGTGTCTTATCGTGTTCGTGTCTTAACAGATCGGGTTGACCCGTTTTGCCAGCCCTACTCATAAGGCCAGTTTCATACTTTAATCTAGCTTAACCGTTATGGTTTTGAGAAGAGAGACGAGTGGATCGAAGCAACAAGAGTCAATGTATGATTAACCCTTTCCTTTTATCTTAATCGTTATGGTTTTAAATTGAGGAAACGATTACCAATTTATTTTAAATTCATGTGTGGGTGGGCGCATGTGTTGCATTGCTCGATCAAGTGTGAACTAGAGGCCGAAAGGGTACTAGTGATGGCCGACGACCATGGTTGTTGTGTAACATCCGTAAAAAACCGGGTTAACCAAACCCGCTTCGTTTATTAACCGAACAACCAGTTAAAAATTTCGTTACATATCTAATGCTCAAATTAATTTTAAATGGTACATAATTAATAAGTATATTAGGATATAAAATTTATAATTGAAAATCTATTAAAAATAATGAAATAAAAATAAGATACTGATGCCGGGACTCGAACCCGGGATAGCCGGGTTGAACCCCAAAGTCTTAACACACACACATTCCACCACTTGATGTTTTTGTAAGATTTAGGGAACAATTAAAACTTATGAACAACCATGAATCAACCTGTTGCGCCAAACTGAAACCGTAATCGGCTTTCAACCGTCCAAAACGTTTGAGTGATCGCGGATTCTGGATTATAACCGATGCACCGACGATCCTAATCAATTCAGTCTTGAATTAACTTAAATTTTGGTGATGTTCGGTTTTTATAACCGAAGGTATTCAATTTCTGAATTACGCCAACAATTGCTTCCTCTCTCGACTCAAAATCATCCGCATAACCTTCAATTTCACTTTCGCTATACTTTCAGTTCGTCGGAAAAGCTTTTTGAACTCGCCGGAAAATCTCTGCAAGTCGCCGGAAAACCGAGACCTTCATTAATACGGTAAATACCTCGGCTATTTCTGTTTCAATCCGTTGTTAGACTGTTACTAACTTCAAACCAACAATTAGAATCAATCCCAGAAGACATAGCCGGAATATTCAACTCTCGCCGGAAAACTTCTGGAATTTCCAATCTCACGCGGTGAATCGGTATGAACATTCAAAACTTCTGTTAATCCTTGTTTAGTACCCCACTTTCATAACTAATCAATCAAAACTGGTAATTGACCCGAACAGAGGAAGCTCACAAAACAGAGCCGGCGATCCTTGTCGGAGTTCTGAGAACGACGACCTGTTCCGGTACTTTCTTTCCCCAAATCCTCTCCGTTCATCACTTTTCAACTTGTTCATATTATTCGTTAACCGAATTAAACAAATAACAGCTAGTTAACCGTTGTCTGTGTTATAGACGAAGAAGATGAAGTAGTGAATGTTATTAAGATTAATTAAAATGGGTATTATAAACGGGTTAGACACACAGTCCAGCGGTGGACTGTGTGCACACATATATCACACGCCGCGAGTTCGATCCTTGACACACGTATGCTCTGTAATAAAAATGTTTTATTTTTCTAACTGAACCGGATCCTTTTCGCCGTTAGATGTTAAGTATAATAAAAATCTGTATATTAACCAAGTTAGACACACAGTCCAGCGGTGGACTGTGTGTACCGTTAAAGCACAGGTCCCGGGTTCGAGACCTGTTGACAGCACCGGGTTGATAATTAAAATCCTTTTTAAAAATAAATGAATTTTGAATGAACTGAATTAGTATATAAATATAATTAAAAACATGATTATTTCGGGTTAGACACGTAGCTCAGTTGGTAGAGCTGCGTGCACGCGTACGGGAGGTCTCGGGTTCGAGTCCTGCCCGGCGCATACATTTACACAATAAAACCGGTCAAACAGTCAAACGGTCAACGGTCAAGGGTCAACGCAAAAGTCAACATATTTTTATATTTTATTTATTTAATTTAATTTAAAAATCAATTAAAAATACTTAAAAATAATGTTTTTAAAGATAGGAAATAGCCTTAAACTCACAAAAATATATCTAAAAATCCTATTAAAATTGTTAATAAAGTCCACTCTTTTGCTATATCTTCCGTTATTATTTAGATTAGTTAATTCTCGTTGTTCAATCCTTCCAACTCGTGCGCATCTCATCATCTCCAACCGAACGCACCCAATGTGAGTGAATCTCTACAAATTCCCCATTTTAATCACGTTTTTGGGTGTATCATGTGTCTTACCATTTATTATATTTAAATCATTGTGCATACATCATATCATGAACAAATGTGTTTTCAGCTTGTATCATCTGTTGTGTGGTTATTGTTTAGATTTAAATTTATTATTTTCAGTACATGCAATTTCATAGGCCGCCGCTCCCCATTACATTATGAGCGTTGAGCAGTTCTCCATTACATTATGAGCGTGAACCTGGCGTGCCAGCATACAATCGGCTCCGTTTGATTGAGCCTTGATCGCACAGACATTTATCATTTTCAGTACATACATTTATCATAGGCCGTCCGTTCCCCATTACATTATGAGCGTGAACGTGACGTTGCCAACATATACAGTTTCATTCATGTTATACATTCATGCAAGTTCATATGTTATTGTATGTTATCGTATGTTATTGTATGTTATAGTTTGTGGTTGTTATTGCTATTGTTGGATTATTTACATTTGCTCGCATATGACTATTGCACAATTTTTCCTTGATAAAAATAACAAGAAATCAATAATAAATGTTTAACTAACAAGGTTCACTCGCCAACTTATGTTGACCCAAAAACCCCCATTTTTACACATGATACAGGTGAACCAGCTGCAACAAGAAACACATAGGATTGGCTTAGAAGAATAAACTGGTTTAGAGCTTGGATTGTTTAGTTGGTTATTTTTCCTTGTATTTGTATGGACATGTTTGGATTATTGAGAATGTAATTTTGACTTTAATAAATATGAAACATATTAGTAAATATCATGAGATTTGGTGATAACCCAATTATGTACGACTCTTATTCCGCTGCGGGTCGAGGTGTGACATGTTGTACATAAAAACATTACACATGTATAAACTTACCATTTATACATGTGTAAGCATTTACTATTTACGTACACTTAAAAAAAGTTACTATTTACATTTTATGTTATAATAAATAATGATTTTTATTGTTTTCTCACGAGTTCTCGTAGATTTCCATCCTCCCGATTGATATAACAAATTTGATGTAATAAATTAATTTACTATTAATTACAGAAGGCATTCCATCAAGTTTGGTGTAGATAATTAGATTACATCTCATAAACATAATCGACGTTGAAATCTCAGGGTTGAGGAGAAATATCAATTTCGTTGTTAGAAAAGTCATATGCAAATGGAAAATGATGTTACGTGAGAGGCATTATCTTTTATTTTTTAATTATAACTTGTCCGCTAACCAAAACTAGAAAAAACTGTAGGAAAACGATTACGAAAACGACACTTCTTCCTTCGTTTTAGTAATAAGATCACATGCTCAAGTCTTCTGCTACATGTCATGTCAATGTCATATGTTTTCTCCTCTCTGTCTTTAGACAAATAGTAATTTTTACACCACGTACTCTTTAAGTTCTATATTTTGGTCAAAAACTATTATACTATCAATTAGTTTTCTTGACAAATAACGATATCAAATATTATAACGAAAATTTATAATTTGGTGGTAAACTAATAAAGAAAGGGTATTAGATTATAATAAATAACTTTCACCTATTAGCTGGTATAAATCGCAACTTCATAAATTCTCTCTCACAATCTCAACTTTTAAGAATTCGGTCTTCATCGATTCTTTTCTATCTGGGTTAGGTTTTTGCTGAGGTGTCAGCTTACGTAACATAAACCTAGTTATTAACTGATGTGGTTGCTAATATGGCTGCTTATGTGGCACAAACTTAGAATTGGATTTTAATAAGGAAAAATTAAATGTCGGTTCTTTTTCAACGAACGTTGACAGGTTTTGTCCTTTGCAAGAAATTTTGTTACACGTTACGTCCTTTGACCCTAACCTAGTTAGATTTTCTTGTTAAATCTGGTCACGTGCAAATCACATTCGGGTATTTTAGTGTTTATACATTTAAAGAACAATTTTTGTAAATACTCATATATATGTATAAATATATACATATATTTATATGTATGTATAAAGGCCCCACCCCCACCCCTCATCGTCTTCTTCATCCTAAATACCACCTGCAACCCCAATGTCATCCTACTCTGATGATCCCATATCACAATACACCAAATTAACAACTCTTAAATCAAATCAAATCCTCAACAAAAACCCCCAAATCGGCCTCCAGACATAAGTGAATTCCCTGCTCTTAGCAATTATCCCAATCGATGCCATAATTTCCGCTTAATTCGCCCCAGAAAGTGGAGGGAGATGCCATCGCAGGGGATAATCAATAACATTAATGTTAAATCGACATTGACAACAAGGCATCCAAATTCAGTAGCAGCCTGCAGATCGACATTGTCGATGCCCACCCCAGCCCTTCCGACGACCTTCAACCTCCTTTTGGCTGATTCGAAGACTTGGCTGTTGACTTTGGTTCCGCTCCTGACAATCAAGGCATCGCAGGAGGATATTTTGGAACAGGGGTCTTCAGGAGAGAGGTTGTAGCAGCAGTCAACGTTGGCGAAGCTTCGGAGGAGGTCGAGGCCGGTATCTCCAAGTTGCAGTTGAAGCGATCTGCGTCGGTTCGGTGGTGTAGGGTGGGAGGCTGGTGGTTAATCTTGAAGGAGAAGAAGAGGCGATCATGGCGAAATTGGAATATGCTTCCTCTTTCTGCTTCAAGTTGTAGTTGAAGCGATCTGCGTCGGTTGTTTATAAACGCCAACAACAATTCATAAGCAGAGCATCTCATCTGTTGCAGTTAATTAAAAAAAAAACAATTCAATTATTAGTCAGTGGAGTATGGACTATTATTCACTTTTACTTCGCATATTCGACTTACCAGTATTGTATGTATGTATGTATGTTACTCCGATTTAACATTAATGTTATTAGATTTTAGAACAGTGTAGTTACTGGATTAGGGTGTTTATGGTGGCGGGTAGATAGTGTTGACGGTGGCGGGTTGATGGTGGTGACGGTGGCAGGTGGGTTAATGGTGATGAGAGAGGTGAGAGGTGGATATGAGATCTGTGTGTGTGAGAGAGAGAGTGGCAGAGAGAGAGAGAGAGAGAGGTATAGAGTAAGAAAGAGAGTAGTATATATATAATAATAATAATAATAATAATAAATAATAATAAAAAAAAATCTTAAAATGTTTTGTTTTTTTAAATAATATTAAATAAAGGGCTAAAAAGACTAAATACCCTTGGGTAACCAGATTTAACAAGAAAATCTAACTAGTTTAGGGCCAAAGGACGTAACGTGCAACAAAATCCTTGCACAGAGCAAAACCTGTCAACATTCGTTAAAAAGGACACCGCCTGCAATATGGTGTTAAGATGAAGGACAAAACGTATAACTTTTCCTTTAAATAATCCCAACATTCACCACCACCACCATCAACAACCACCACCATTGGCCGCCACCCACCATCAACCACTATCACCACCACCACCCACCACCCACCACCTACCACCACTATCGTCAGCCGCCACCCACAACCATCACCACCATCAACAACCGCCACCATCAGCCACCACCCGCCATCCACCACCACCATCAGCCGCCACCCGCCACCCACCACCACCATCATCACCCGCCACCCATAACCATCACAACCATCAGCCGACCATCAACAACCGCCACCATCAACCGCCACCACCACCACCATCAGCCACCCACCACCGCCATTAGCCGCCACACGCCACCCACAACCATCACAACCATCAGCCGCCACCACCATCAACAACCACCACTATCAGCCGCCACCACCACGTGGTGGCTGGTGGTGGTGGTTATTGATGGTGGATGTGGTTTATTGTGCTGGTTGTTGATGGCGGTGGCAGTTGATGGTGGTGGTGGTGGGTGGCGGTTGATGGTGGTGGCGGGTGATGGTGATGGCGGCTATTGGTGGTGGTTGTTGATGGTGATGGTGAAAGTTACGATTATTAAAATTCAATAACTAGGTTTGTGCCACATAAGCAGCCATATCAACAACCACATAAGCCAATAACTGGGTTTATGCCACATCAATAAAAAAACTAACCCAGATAGAAAATGATAGATGGAGACAAAATTCTTATAAGTTGGGATTGTCAGAATAAATTTTTTAAATAGGGATTAATGCCGGCCAACGGGTGAAAGTTAGGATTATTAAAATCCAATAAACCATAAAGAAACTGATATTCCGTCTCCTTTAAAATATTATCTGAAAAATACAAGTTCAGTTCATGCATGAGTTATTGGGTTAATATGGAATCGGGAAGAAGAAAAGGAAATAAAGATAGTAGTCGGTAGTTCATTTTTTTAAAGTTATTTTCCTATTTTTAGTTTGTTATAGGAACTTTTTTTTAGAGTTAGATTGGTTTTTGATAAGCTTGGAGGTCAACTTAAGGTTAGTCTATATATATTTCGTCATTTTTACCCCTCACCCCACATTTCCAAAATGCATCAATGTAACCCCTTGCACCTTATTATAAATGTTTCTCACTAACGATGCAAGGGCAAAACGGTCATTTCACCTCGTTTACTTACTTAGACCAATTAAACACCCCCTTTCTTAACCCAATCATTTTTACACCCTCACATTCATACTCACATGTTTCTCCACTGCGATTAAAATCATGTCATTTAGAACCATGATGATGATCTTATCTGAGCCATTAAAGGTATATTCTACTTCAATCATTATGATTACGACTTTAAATCATTAAGGTTGACTAATTTTGATATAATTTTGGTTCAATGTGCTGATTTTGGATCTAATCTTAGGATGGTAGACTAATTTGGAGTGACTTCTGCACAAAGTGGGATTCAGGGTTTACTATTCATGTCGATGGATCAGGGTTTAAGGGATCAGGGTTTAACACTAAGTGTAACTAGCTTAATGGACACAATTAATTACGTTTCAATTTTGTTTACTACGAGTAAATTTAGTGTTAATATTGGTTCAGTGGTCATTGATTTCTGAATCAAGTTACTATTCATTCACTAGTCTAATGGTCATTGATTTCACGTATTAAGTATTACATCACACCTTTTTCCAGAATTTTGTAGTTGAAGTGAGGGTCAACTTGGCCCTTACACATGTGGTCATTCACGTGGTTGCACTGGTATTCGGTAATCCGATCCTCGACATGCCGATCCTGGACCGTAGTTTGGACATGGGTGACAATAGTGGATAGACTAGATATCTATAACAATGATGCATATTTAATAGCTAGATTGTGACAACCGAGATTTTTTAGGTTAACTCTGTTAACAAAACTTCGTTATCTTTAAAATGATTTAAAACATTCACTATAACATTTCACTTCGTATTGGTTGGTTAAATATGTCAGTTAGTACACGAACACTCACGTAACAATAATTCAGCGAATTAATCGAATTACAGAACCGCACACGAGTTTGACCCCGAACGTAGGTGAAACATGGATATAGTATTACAAACATGGAAATGTTTATATAATTGTGGGGAATTATATATTATTTGACTATATGGATTAATTGTTAGTTATTTCTCGTAATTGTGTGCCAATCTGCGTTTTTGCGTAAACTAGCATTTATGAAAATCATTTTTATAAACATATTACTTGTTTTTATTTTTATAGACTTGGACTGTTAAGTATGTAGAAAAATGGCTTGGTGGGCTTGTGTTATTTGAAAAGCCCATAAAAAGTGCATAAACCCATCAAAAAGGCCCCCCATGGTTTTAATTAGTTAGTTTAAAAAAAATCCAAGGCGTCACCCTAAACCCCACGTCGCGCACACACATGCCTGCTCTCTCCCTCTCTTTTACGATCTCCACAACCCCACAAACCCTAGTTCATCTCTTGGAGCTTGATCTTGGATTTTGGACGCGTTCTTGATCGTCTTTAGGTCTATACAACGCAAACTAGTAAGTTTTCTTTATAAATTTTTTATGTTTCTTATGATATTCAAGAGGGTCGTATTATAGCAACACCTTGAATCCTTAAATCACACCTTCAATACGGGTTGTATAGGCCTATACGGGTCGTATAGCTTTTTCAATTTCCAATAAAAACTGGTGTGTCAGATTTTGTCTAGTTGACTGGACCATACGGGTCGTATAGGTCTATACGAGTCGTCTTGGATGAGTATTTTTTACTTTTTTTATAGATTTATCTATAGCTTTAACACAATTTTTTAAATAATATATATTATATATATAATATATATATATTGTGGCCATGGTTTAAAGAAAACAGTGAGAAGTGTGAAAAAGGTGAGAACGGTCATCAATCGTTGGATCAAAACAATCAATGGATTAGATTGGCATGGTGACGTTTTCGTAAATACCCCCAACTTTATTACGTTGGCGCGCTTCATTAAGGGTAAAGGGGTCTTTTAACTTCAATAACATAAAACACCAATATGACACATAAAACGCCATACTCATGTATAACACACCAATATGACACATAAAACGCCATATGTTATATAAATCGCCAATATCATGCATAAAATGCCATCAGCCATTGGATCACAACAAATCAATGGCGTTACAGTGTTAAAAGAAAAAGGCTGAACAAAAAGAAACTAAAAAATTATTACTAACATTTATTATAAAAAATTCTCGCCTAAACTACGCGCCAAACACATCATTATATAAATGATGTTAACATTACTTCCATTGATCATAATCAGAAAACGCCATTTTAACCAACACGCCAAAAAAATGGACAAATGGTAAACATTGTTTCATGGAGGTTCAACCAGAGAATCAACAAATTCGTAATCTTCTTTGACAACAGAAGAAGGGTGTTTGTGAAAACCCCCAAGCAATTCTGAACTTGGACGAAGAAGTTAGGGGGATCCTAGCACTTAGCATTCCTCTTGATGGCCTATGTGACAAAACACAGACGGTTATAAGAAGGTTAACAAGAAAATTCGGTTCGTACCCTGCAAATCCAATAATGAATCAAGTCATCCAATCTTGGCGTTATGATGAAAACACCGAATTAGTGAGCGTTGTATGGGACAACAGTGAGCAGCAGACCTACACAATTGGAAACATCATGATTGAACAAAAACTTGACTTCCTGCAGGAGCTATGCAGCGCAACATGTTTGAACCTAAACATGATAACCAAATTGGCGTTGTTGACTGACATGTTCTTATGGAGGTGTCAAAGTCTTCAAGATCAAGAAAATGATGACAGGAAGATCTGGATGAGAATTTTGATAAGGAATCGGAAGATGAGGACAAGGGAAGCATTGGATACTTCTCAGACCAGATCCCTTCTGGCGAAGAGAGTTTTAATTTTTTTTTTGTAGAATGTCATTCTCAATGGTTTATAGTAAATTTACTTCACTACTTATAAGTATAACGCCAAAAATACACACTAGCTAACTAACTATGCCTCTAATCACATATGTTACAGTACAAAAATAATTAAAATGTGCCAAGTCTAATGTCTCAAAACACCATATTAGTTAAATTATATTTTCCAAAATTTTTAATCAAAAACCCCATTCATACAACATGCCAAAAACTTAATGAAGGGACTGATGGATTGCAGAATTAAACAGATAAGGCTGAACAAACAGTAACGTAATGATGAGACGTGTCATCTTTAGATAATTACATCTCATCTAATTAAATTGTCAAAGTCTAAAACGCAATACAAACAAAACGCCAAACTTAATGAAGCGACTGATGGCTTGCAGATTTAACAGATAAAGCTGACCAAAAAGTAACGTATGATGGGGTGTGCCATCTTTATTATAATTACATCTCATCTAATTAAATTGTGAGGTGGTAGAACGCCATAAATAAAAAACGCCAGGCATAATAAATGGACTGATGGCTTGCTGATTTAACGGGTAAAGCTGTACAAACAGTAACCAAATGATGGAACGTCCCATCTTTATTACCCACATTTGTTATGGAAGGTTTCCCGCACAAACTACGCGCCAAAAAACACCTTATATAAACAACCTCGGGCATTTCATTTGATTACACCAAAAACAAAAACACCATATATAAAAATTCGATTCTTGGAGATTAAGTTTTATTCTCGATAAAAGTTTCGTTGAATGGGGTGGACAACATTATTAGGTCATTCTTACAAAATGATGATAACAATGTTGTCTATCTCATTCAATAAAATCTTATTGAGATAAATCCTCAGCCTAGTGGTTCAAAAACACCAAAAAGTTCTAAAATCACAGATGGCAAACCCATAAGTTGTGTGTTCTAACATGCTCAAATGTTGTATATGAAAAAAATTAAAACGCCAAATGATTGTATGTTGTGTATTCTACCTTGCTCAAAGATTGAGTAAAAAAATAATGAATAAAAACACTAGACTACTCTTCACTTGCACTCGAAGACCGTGTCGTTCTTTTTTGATTACGGGCTTCGAACATGTCGATGCATAGTGTCCGAAAGCTTTACAATTCTTACATTGTCTTTCTTTAGCCCCAATCCCTTTTGCTTTTGTTTTTTGATAGCTTCCTCTTGTTTTGATTTTAACCGCTTGCGAGATCTAGAACCTTTCGACTTATATCCAACAGGGGCTCTAATCGGATTCTTGTCGTTTTGATATTGCCCTGTTATCTCAGCAAATCTATCCCTAGTACTAGGAGGAGGAGCAACAATCTGCATATCTTGAACTTTTTTCATATAAGATTGAACATGATCCTTAAATAAGGATATCTCCTCCTTATTACCAGATAAACGGTTCAAAGTATGCTCCATTGCAACAATAATTTCTCGCATCATACTTTGCACATCGGGATCAAGCTCAGTTTGGATAAAATCACGATTCATTGAGCAATCTGAAGAGCAATTTGGCGAAGAATCTTTATGCCATATATTCACAATACTGTTTTGAAATTCCCTAATATCCAAACCTCTCAAAACATAAAATATATGTCTGGATAGCAAACTAAACTACTCAAAACGCCTACAGGAGCAAGTGCTGGTGCAATCAGACTTACGGTACAATACCTGTAAAACGCCAAAAGACAATTGAATGTATAAAACTCCATGCACATAATGTATGTATAAAGAAAACAATAAAAAACAAATCAAAATAAAACGCAATGTTGAAAAAACATACATAAACGCCATGTTGAAAAAACATACATAAACGTCATACTCAGAAAACACCATTATTTACCTCGGAATAAGGATGTACAGGGCTGCTGGAAATCATTTATGTAGAACTTAACAAACCCATCCTCCTGCTCTTCATACCGTTGATTTATGCAAGTCGCAAGCCCAATCAGCTCAGCTTGAATGTCACAAAAATAGTTTTGGTGTATATAACAGAAGCTTGATTCTCCCAAACTTTATAATTACTTTTCAACTAGGGACGTTTGTAACGAGATTCATGATCATTTTTCCGATGCGTGTGACGTTGTCCTTCTATTGCAGTCTCATAATGAGTCATGAACTCAACAAGAGTAGATTTAGAATTGCAAACTTGGCTAAAAAATGGTTCTCACTCTCCGACCTAGATGTCGTACGCATAAGGCCCGACAGTTCCTCCAGTCTATAATATGCAGGAATCCAAGAATCCCTAAGACCAAAAGTATCAGAAAGCCAGTCATTATCCTCTAAACTGAACTCTTTAATAATCTCTTCTCATTCTGTTTCAAACTATTCAGGACTAAGAACATCTGTCCACACAACACCACAAATACATTCTTTGAAATTAGTTGCATTACATAGCCTAACACCAACCTATATAAAAAGCAGCAAAACGCCATTGGAAAAAAAATTACCATGCGAATATCAAATAACTAACATGTAACACACTTGACATAAAAACGCCATATATCATAAAACGCCAAACACATTGAAATAAGAAAAAATCAACCTTTAAAGACAGTTTATGCATCACTGCCACATGCTTAACCGATGCCTCGTTTCAACAAATACAACAGAAATAGCCTTCTTCATTTCTAGATCCTGATCAGTGACAACAACTTTTGATTGAGAACCAACAGCTTTTAAAAAACTCTCAACAACCAATATACATATCAGTCGTTTCTGACGCCAATAATGCAGTACCAAATGTGACATTACAATGGTGATTGTCTATACCAGTGAATTGTACAAAGACCATAAGTATCTGCATATGAAAAACGCCATTTATAAATAAATTGCTATAAAACTCCATTGCATTCTATGGTTGAAAACGCCAAAAAAATATAGAAAAAAATTACTTGTTGGAACGATATGTGGCGTCAAACAAAATCACATCACAAACACGTGGTAATTACGTTTGCGTTGACCATCACACCAAAAAAGTCCCTTCAAACGATTATCATCATATGTGAAGTAATCGTATGAAAAATTAGGCTGGGACTGTTTTTTTTCATGCAAATGTCTCACGACCGTCTCAGCATCATATTCCCCTATAAACAAGTTGATTTGCCTTTTGTAGTTCTTAAAATCAACTTTACTTACACCAACTTCTTCAAAACCACCAAAACAAGTCTTCATAACATTAAACGCCTTAACAGGTCCGAAATTCAACTTAGACATGCTATGTATAACACGCTTTTGGAGATGAGTGAGGTGTCGTTCAGACGGGAGAAAATGCATATCAGGCTGTACAATAAGACCATGGTTATGCTCATCAACAAACTTATAGACCTTCCATGATCCAGACTCAAATTTTACACATAATTGTGCTCCACAATTAGTCCTCTTGGAGAAATTGGATCTCACATTCCTTTGCTTTTGATTAGGGTCCAACGTATCAACCTTCTTGTCCTTATACACCCAGCTCTCGTACACATATAATACTTTATATGTGTTCCTCCTTTGGCGTTTACCTAACAGTACCTTTCCTAACAGAAAAATCTCAAGCCTTCACATACATAACATATATTGAATAACAATCATCAAGGTTTTAGAATATCATATCTATTTTTGGCTTTATCTCTTCACTAACGTCGGGAATGACAACTGGCAAACCAGTTCTCGAAGAAACACCCTTGTCTGGACAAACATTATCGATAAAATCAAACACTATTGATTAAAACGCCATAATTAAAACGCCATTTATTGAAAGGTAATCAATAAGAAATTGTGCACATAATACTAAACACATATTAGTCAAAACTACATAAGAAGAATAATCAACGAAAAACAGGAAAAGTTTTTAGATATTAACACCAGTATCTACTTTTTATCCACAACAATAATCATATGTACGTAAAAAAATAATGTTTACAGATCGTAGAACATAATTAAAACACATGAAAACACCAATTGAGATTTACAATGAAAACACCAATTGAGATTAACAATGAAAACGCCATAAGTTGAATATGAAATTCTACAAACAATACAATAATCCTAAAAAACAAACGCCAATTATTATACGAATTAATAATACAAACGCCAAATATTGAATATATGATGAACAACATTAAAAAAATAAAACGCCATCTTCAAATATTACTATGTGAATCAGAATCCATGTTAAACGCCAAGTGTCTCGAAAGCTTGGGGAGGAGGTAAGCAATTTGGAATTTTGTACGAAATGAATTGAAAACGCCTTGTATTGGACGAAAACTGTAGAATGACATTCTTGCCCCGCATTTAATTTAGCTCCCCTTTGCCACGTGTTAGGCTAGGATCCGTTCTCACCGTTCTCACACTTCAAATCGTTTTCTCTTGATCCCGTTTCATATTATATAATATATATATATATATATATATATATATATATATATGTAGATAAAAAAAAAATTTAAAAAAAGATTATACCTTGCACAATACTTGACAATCGAATACATACCTCTCCTAACATAATCGACTTTTGTGGGGATTCGGTTTGCGGCAATTCTCCACCCGAAGAACTCCACTTATATATTATCTATACAACACTTTTGGTATAGGTATAGCTATAGGTATATGTCACACCCCGATTTCCACGTGTATTCCGGTAGGCCCGGTGGGGAGCATCGTGACATACAGTTGATATCATCATAACCAATTACAACACAGAGCAACACAACGGAAGGCTTGGAGTAAAATATAAACTATTACAAACCATAAAGTGTCCAACGTTCAAAACATAAATATATACAGACAGGGTTTGTAATATGATCCACAGGCGGATCGGATAACATACAAAATAAAAACAGACTCTAAAGGCTCAACACTAAGGTCGCAACTCCTTAATGTCAACGCCCCGCAGGTTCCGGCATATTGCGTACTTGTACCTGTATTTTTATCTTTGAAAATACGTCAGTTTACATTTGTAAATACTACCAACCGAATCATTTTGAAAACCCTTTCGAAAATGATTTTAGGTGCATTAGCACATTTTGTAAAATAACTTGGGACAGTACAAATGACCTTGTATACAGATTTACATGTCAGGCTTTTACATATGGGGCCCGGTACGGAAACCGAAATATGATCGACTGACACACCACTCTGAACTTTCACAAAGAAAGCAGTTAGCAATTACCCAGCGTATGCCTACACGCCATGCTTTAGTCATGGCCACTAACACTTTAGTGAGCCAAGGATATCCTGGACACGGTCAAGCCCACCCCCAATGTTTGAGTTTCAGACAAAACAGATCAAAACCGGGTTATGCAATTTTAGTTAATTATCACAACTGGATAAAACATAATTTCCATACCCGACCAAGCGGTAATAGTTTACCGTATCCCAAGCCCGTAAAGGGAAAATATGTTAAGAGAATTTACCTGAAGTTAAGTCTTCGTGAAGTCAAAACTCAGCCGTAGATCAAAGCAAGTACAGGTACAATTAACCGGAAGGCATTTAGTCTGGAGTGATGGTAATTATTAACCAATATTAGAATGCTAACGGGTCCTTAGTTAAGTCTTAGACTTGAACCGGTTAGTCTTACACTAAAACAATACAGTACGATACGCTAGATTAAGCAGTGACCGGAATAGGATGTTAGTTGGACCTGACAAGTATATAAACTTGTCTAATATGGGTAAACCAACAACATTCAAAATTTTGATAGAGAAATGACAAAGTTATACCCGTTTCAGTTTAAGTACGTAAATTAGCTACGTAAGCTTAACAGAACGCACATAGGCGAAACCGGGTAAACGAGAGAGTCATATACAAGTTCCATATGAATACATGTTTAAAAATGTTATAAAATCAATAGCTTTGCAAAAGATAGGCCCGAGGTATTTTAAAACCGAATTATGCCTTACAAGGGCATTTTGGTCATTTTAGAGTTTATAAAAGATGTTTAAAATGAATCTGATGTCAAGGTTGTTAATATTCTATAAAAACATTTATTTTATGATGTTATAACAGTAGGATATCAAATATATGTGTGTTTGACGATTTTGAAATAATCTATATCCCGTAAGGGCATTTTGGTAAATTCACACATAGCTTTGAAGCCAAAATTGGGATTCTGAGTTCGGGACTTGTACTTACTGTTAAGATGTTGAAAATAAGTTTATAAATCAGTAGGTATCAAGTCTTAGCTCATAGTTATGGTTTTAAACCAAACTATGCGCTAAAAAGGCGTAAAAGTCGCTAATATGCCGTTTAAGTCAATTTTTAAGTTAAACAGAAGTTATGAACTGTTTTATATACCAAAAACATGTCATTTAACTTGTTACATCAGTAGGTTTAAGTTTTGGTCATAAAAAGATTGATTAAAATCATTTTGCGTGAAAAAGGGTAATTTCGTCATTTATCGACAGTTAGCGAATCTTAAACCTTCATTCAGGTTATAATCTGAATGAACATCCCAAATGGTACTACTTACCATGTTACATCAGTAAATTTATCATCTCGGTCATAAAATCATATTAAGTGTTTCTAAAATGCCGAAATGGGCATTTTAGTCATTTTAATGCCATAAACGCATCTTTTGTGAAAACTCAGGTTAGAATCAGATTCTTGACATCAATATAATAAAATTATGATTATGAATCAGTCTATAACATATTTTTATATGCATGTATGTTAAAAACCTTAATTTGTATGAAATGGACCTTTTTGCAAAGTTTTAATAAATAATTATGGAACTTATATAGAAATTCAGATTTCTAATGAATCGAGTGATGAAACTTTAGGAGGTCATCCTAAACTTAATTATGGTCTTAAAGTGATCAAAAGTAAGTAGCCAAAATGGGTAAACCGGGTCAGAACCGAAAGTCAATGAAAAGTCAAATATAGTGACTTTTGGTTGCAAACCGACCCTAGACCAAAACTTGACGAGCCAAATCAGTTGGTATAAGTTCTAGTAATTATTTTTATGTTGTTAATGAATCAATACATATTTTATAACATCTAGATTGTTAACTATGAATTTTTATAAAACTGGACTGTTTGACTTTCTTTGACTTTTAGTTTGACTTGTCAATTGATCAAGAATTCGTGGTAATTAGGAAGTGCCCTCTTAAGGGATTAACACCTATATTATTACAATCACGTAGCCACTTTTGTCACGCACAATGACTAGGTAATCACGAATTTAGATCAAAGTCAAGGCGTATTTACGTCAAGACTTTAATCTTAACTTAAAATCATAAAAAATCACGAATTGAACACTTACAATAAGTCCAAATGAATGCTAGGATCAGAAAGGAAACTTCACAAATGGCCAGGAACTCCTCTTGATAAGCTTGATGAAATTTGATGAAGAAATTATGTTGCAACTTCCCAATTTCATCAATTAAATGGTCATGGAGTATGCATAGATGGTTACCAGGTGTTAAGGGCGAGAATAGGTGTCCCAAATCGTGTCAACCATGCAGAGAATGTAACAAAAACATTAAGAGGTGGCAGAACAGGCTGCTGCCATCTTTCTATTCGCTGGTAGGTCCTTACAGACCGTATGGGTTAGGCCTTACGGCCCGTAAGGATCTTAGGCGCCCATAGATTCAGATGGCCTTGCGGACCGTATAGCTACAACCTTGCGGTCCGCAAGGGGTCTTCAGAGCTTGAAAATTTTCAAAATTTCATATTTAGCTCTTTGACTTTAATTCAAAGCGTAATGAGGATAATAACGCAACTCAACGACTCTGGTCCCTCCTGTTTTAGCACGTGGCAACACCAGGATTACCAGGACACGTGTAGGAAAAATACTGGACGTAAAACACGAGGTGTTACAGTATAGTGTAGAATAGATGTATATATATAGTATAGGTGTAGTATAAGACCTCGTATAGACCTATATGTGTAGTATAGATCTCGTGTATGCTTATAGTTGTAGTATAGTATAGTATAATATAATATAATAAACTATAGTATCGTATATAACATTTAGTATAAAATTTTCTAAAAAATTATGAAATTTTGAGTTGCTATAATTTCCTAGTTGAAGGAATTTATCTAAAGGTATTTTGTTTTTTTTTTTTGTTAAATGGATACAATACGTCAAGTAACCGGAAATATACGCCAAAATACGAAACCTTAGAAACATAATATGCCATAAATACGGAACAATACGACAAGTAAAGACATAATACACCATAACACGCCATAATACGCGATAACAAGACACGTATAGACAATCCACACCCTAATACGACACTTACATACAATAAACGTGACAATAGTGAACGTCACTAACATGACCTATATGGACAATATCTGCCATAATACGGAACATATTGATAATATACTTCATAATACGACATTTAATGACAAAATACGCCAAGTAATGATATCGCAGCGCGTATACATACAACACGAAAAGTTAGAGTACAAGTTGATTCCAAAGAAAATTACACGTAATCGTAGAATACGATACCACACTGAACCGAACGACACCAAAATGACATGTATAGAAGGTATTCTTCATAAAATGATACGCAATGACAAAATACATCAAAATACGACACGTATACGCATCGAAACGATAAAAACCCTAAACAAGCTACGTACCTTGGGAAGCATGCTCGCGAGTCATTTCCTAAACAAGCTACGTACCTTTCTTCTAAGCCATTAGATTTCATCAATTCGGACTTATGTGGACCTATTAACCCTCCCACACTCAGAGGAAATCGCTACTCCGTTTCATATGTAGATGGCAACACGAATATATGTGGCTTTATACTACTAAAAATAAGTTTAATGTTTTGGACTTGTTTTAAGAAGTTGAAAAGGAAATAGAACTCCAAATGGGATTAATAATCAAGGCAATTCCCCTCATATTCCCGTTAGTGAAGTTGGCTCAAAGGCTTTGAGGTTATACAATCCCGAAAAAAATAAATTTCATGTTAGTTGAGATGTGAAATTCGGGGAAATTTTGATTGGTCTAAACACAAAGAAGTCATGGGTATTGGTGAAAGACCTCGGTGGGTCGAGTTCCATATGCAACTTGAGACCACTAGTTTCCCAGTCGGCAGCTCTGTCACCAGTAGCTCAGGTTTATCCAACCATTCTGCTCCCAAAAACAACAATCTAGTTCACGCTGTGGATTCTGAAAACGATTAAAAAAATGAATCTCGACCCGAGATTTCAATTAAACAAGTATGGGTACTTTTGTCGCATAACGGACTCAACCTCCCACGTGTATTCAGGACCTCGACGAGCGTCCCACTTGACTTTCACGATCGGCACATGATTCCTACGAAGCTTTTTAACCTGTAGATCTTTAATCGCTACGGGTTTCTCAATGAAACGCAAGTTTTTATCGATTTGCACGTCTTCGTGTGGCATGGCCAACGATTCATCTGCCAAACACTTTTTCAAATTGGAGATGTGGAATACATCATGGATTCCACTGAGCTTTTCCGGCAATTTAAACTTATACGCCACAGGATCCAATACGTTCAATGATTTCGAACGGTCCAATGTATCTTGGGCTTAACTTGCCTTCTTTCCAAAGCGCATAACGCCTTTCCAAGGCGATACCTTTAATAAAACCTTGTCCCCTACCTAGAACTGAAGAGGTTTACGCCTCTTATCCGCATAAATTTTCTGCCTATCCCTGGCAGCCTTGAGACGGTCACGAATTTGTAAAATCTTATCCGTTGTCTCCAGGACAATCTCCGGTCCTGTTAGTTGAGCTTCCCCAACTTCTGCCCAGCAAACGGGCATCCTACACTTTCTCCCGTAAAGAGCTTCAAATGGGGCAGCTTGAATACTTGCATGATAGCTATTATTGTAGGAGAACTCGACTAGAGGCAAGTGTTTGTCCCAACTTCCTCCTAGATCTATTACACACGCGCGCAACATATCTTCCAACGTTTGTATAGTACATTCACTTTGTCCATCTATATGCGGGTGATATGTCGTACTAAAGTTTAATCGCGTGCCCTAGGCATCTTGGAAGCTTTTCCAAAAATGAGAAGTATACCTGGTGTCTCTATCGGACACAATGGATACCGGCACGCCGTGTAAGGATACAATCTCATCCACATACAGTTTCGCCAGCTCATCCGAACTGTAAGTTTCCTTAATGGGCAAAAAGTGTGCCGACTTAGTCAACCTATCCATAATTACCCATATCGCGTCATTACCACGATTCGTCTTTGGTAATTTGGTGATGAAATCCATAGTCACACATTCCCACTTCCACATGGGAATTTCCAACGGTTGTAGTAGTCCTGACGGTTTCTGATGCTCGGCCTTAACTTGTGAACACGTCAGACATTTAGCTACATAAGTAGCTATAGATTTCTTCAAACCTGACCACCAATAGTTGGGCCTCAAATCTTTGTACATTTTATCACTACCTGGGTGGAACATAGTATTTAGAACTATGCGCTTATTGGAGAATTAAATTCCCAGTCCTCCAAATACTGGAATCCAAATTTGTCCACAGAATCTAAGTATTCCGTCACTTCCTGGCGTGAGTTGTTCCACAACTTTACCCAACTCTTCACTTGGAAGATTTACCTCTAACAAGGCTTGTTTTTGCGCATCTAATATCTTTTCATTTAAGTTGTTCTTTATTTCCATTCTTTTGGCGTTAACGCAAATGGGTTTAACCCATCCCTTGCGACTTAAGGCATCGGCAACCACATTTGCCTTGCCTGGGTGATAACGAATTTCACAATCATAATCGTTAAGCGTTTCCATCCATCGTCGTTGTCGCATGTTTAAGTCTTTCTGATTAACAGGTGTTGGAGACTTTTATGATCAGTGTATATAATACACTTCGTCTCATACAGATAATGTCTCCATAACTTGAGCGCAAACACCACGGCACCTAATTCCAGGTCATGCGTGGTGTAGTTTCTTTCATGAACCTTTAACTGTCTTGATGCATAAGCGATTACCTTTCCTCTTTGCATGAGCACACATCCCATGTCGGTGTGCGATGCATCACAATAAACCACAAAGTCTTCAATTCCTTCTGGTAAGGTTAGCACATGAGCATTACTTAGATTTTGCTTCAAAAACTTCAAAACCTTCCTGTTGTTTTGGACCCCAAACAAATTTTACATCCTTGCAGGTCAATGTAGTTAATGGGGTAGCTATTCTTGAGAAATTCTCAATAAATCTCATGTAATAACCTGCTAAAACCAGAAATCTACGTATCTCTGATGGAGTCTTGGGAGCTTGCCAGTTCATAACTGGCTCGACCTTAGCAGGGTCGACTTGAATTCCACGCTCACTTACAACATGATCCGAAAACTGTACTTCACGCAACTAGAATTCACACTTTGAAAATTTTGCGTAAAGCTTTTGTTGTCTTAACAACTCTAGTATGCATTTCAAATGTTTCTCGTGATCAACCTGATTACGAGAATAGATAAGTATGTCATCAATAAAGACGATGACAAACTTATCAAGATACGGCTTGCAAATCCTGTTCATCAAATCCATGAATGCTGCAGGTGCATTAGTGAGCCCAAAAGGCATTACTAAGAACTCGTAATGTCTGTATCTTTTCCTGAATGCTGTCTTTTGTACATCTTCCATTCGGACCTTGAGTTGGTGGTATCCCGACCTTAATTGGAAAAGTAGCTTGCTCCCTGAAGTTGATCAAATAAATCATCGATCCTGGGTAATGGATAGCAATTCTTGATGGTTAACTTGTTTAGTTCACGGTAGTCGATGCACATCCGCATCGATCCATCCTTCTTCTTTACAAACAATATTGGAGCTCCCCATGGTGAGGAACTAGGTTGAATAAAACCCTTCTCCAGTAATTCATCCAGCTCGCAATTCCTTCATCTCTGTAGGTGCCAATCGGTATGGAGCTTTTGCAACAGGAGCGGCTCCTGGTATGATATCGATTCTGAACTCTACATGTCTGTCTGGAGGCAGACCAGGCAAGTCTTTGGGGAAAACATCTGTAAACTCATAGATAACGGGCAGGTCTTCAATTTTTGGTTTTGGCTCGTCAATGGTCACTTGTGCCATATAGATAACACAACCTTTCTTCAAACACTTTGATGCTTTGAGTAACGATGCTTTTTCCGACAACCCATAATATCGGTCTCCTTGTATAACGAGTGTATCTCCATTTGGGGTTTTGATCTCGATGAGTTTCTTGTTACAGGCTATATGGGCTTGGTTACTAGACAATCAATACATACCAAGAACTACATCGAATCCCGCCAGTTTCATTGGCAGAAGTGAAATAGGAATGGAATGATTCTTGATGGATATGGAGCATCCATCTAGAATCGTAGAAGCGGCCTCAATCGTTCCATCAGCGAGTTCTACATCATATGTTACGTCTTGAGTTCTTATAGGCAAGTTTAATAAGGCACTAAACTTATGGTCTACAAAAGATTTATCGGCTCCTGAATCAAAAAAGAACTCTTGCATAAACATCATTTATAAGGAATGTACCTGTTATCACATTGTCGTCATTCACGGCCTCCTTAGCTTTCATCTGGAAAGCACAAGCCTTTCCCTTCTTCGACCCATCATCTCTAGCAGCGTCATCTTTCTTATACTTAGGGCAGTTGGGTTTGATGTGCCCTTTCTCACCACAATTGTAACAAGTGGCTTCCTTCAAATCTTTACAATTTAGGGCCTTATGCCCAATCTTCTTACAGATACCATAGGGTTTGGATTGAGAGTCATCCCGACATGATCCAAATTGTCGTCGGTTACACTTCCTGTATCTTGGCCTATCATTCGACTTTTGCTGAAACCGATTTGACCCAAACCATTGATTTTTGTTCGACCGATGACTTCGGTCATCCTCTCTTTTTCTCTTTCCCTCTACTTCAGACTTGATGGATCGCTGCCTCTTCAAGTCTTGAGTGAGTGTCAAAGCTAACTCTGCTGCAGATCTGAAAGTTTCGGGCCTCGAAGCCCTGACATTCCCCTTGATCTCCGGTTCCAATCCACCAATAAAACGCGCGATGCGTTTGGGTTCGGGGGTAATCAGGTAAGGTACCAATCTCGACATGGAGTTGTAATCAGACAAAAAATTTCTGCAGTCTAAGTTCTTCATTTGCAAACTTAGAAAATCTGTTTCAATCTTTTCCACCTCGTGAGGTGGACAGTAAGTTTCTTTTATCAACTCAACAAATTTCTCCCAACTTAAATTGTATAAATGAACCTTCCCAGATGATTGAATCATTGACTTCCACCATATCAGAGCATCACCCTTGAATGACTGTGCAACATACTTCACCACATCCTTTTCCGCACATCCGCTAATCTCTACCACGGTCTTAATCTCGTCCAACCATCTCAGAGTTTCCACTGCTCCTTTCTCTCTAGTAAAATCTCGTGGCTTGCAAGACACAAAATACTTACACGAGCAACCGTCCTTTGAAAACTTAGTCTTTTTCTGATATTCCTCCTCTCTCCCTCACATTCGAGGAGTGTTTCAAGTATTCCTTCTTTTTCGAAGAAGGTTGAGAGTGTTGTTTGGTGGTATGCTTGGAGTAGTGCTTGGATGAGGGTTTAGAATGTGAAGCACTTGATTCTAATGGCTTATCAGCATGATCCTTTATTGCCTTTTCAACTTCTGTCGCAATGAGTGCTTGAAGATCTCCTTTGGTTATAACGATGTTCTCATTTGCGTCATCCTCCTTTCTTTGACTATTCACTTCGGTAGAATCCGCCATCTTTCTTGATAAAACTATAATATTAATAATATAATTTAAATTAGTCATACATCCTTGATGACTCGCAAGGTATGATATAGCATAATAAAGCCATACAAACTTGTCAATTTTATGGGGGTGTTTAAGTATGGCACAAAGGCCTGTCACTAAGGACAAAAGAATAGCGTGAAGGGCTTGCCGCAATGTCTTGGTTTACAAAATGCCAAGATCACAAAAGAATCATGAAGTTTCGAGGTTCGAACTGAGTTTTACTACCTCGAGACAGATAGTCGTAGACTACAACTGTGGTTTGTCACTAATGGGCATAAATATAGCTCGTAAGTATCACACCACTAATGGGTGCTAAGTAAAATGATCATTATACTGATGGTTGATCAAGATCAAAATAGATCATGTAGGTTTGGACGTAGTCCATTACCTAGACGGCTCGTGTAGTTCCTCAAGTCACACTTACCAGGAGGTTAATATCTTGAATATATTAAATTTTAGAATAACCTCTAAAAATGATTTAAATAACCAGTCCAGATCAGGCAGACTAGGGAGGTTTACAACGTAGTTCACCACCTTTGGATAGAAGGGAAAATCTCAACCTTAACTATCATGGTAGAAGACCATATAACTACCGTTTTGCCAATTCGTGTGACCTAATCACTTGGCGGGCGTAAATCATCAAGAGGATCTTTTGGAAATATTTCGCAGATCATAAAATTCAAATTAAAATCGAGACGATCGCTTGAACAACTTAGTGAAAGGAATTAAAATTCTAAAATTCCATTAATAATAATAATGCGATACAACAGTGTCCATAAATAGGACTTTAATAAAGGAAAAATTGTCCTCGCAGGGACTATACTTGAAATAATTAAAATGTCCACGCAGGGACTAAATCAGACTTGTCCACGCAAGGACTTAATTTAAAATAACAAAATACAAAGATATTTATGAATTTAATCATGTTTCCTTCTTAGCTTCTTTTCTAGCCTTTTCAACAGCTTGTTGTTCTTCATATTGTCCTTGGCTGTTTGTTCCTGAAGTTCCTTGACCTTTTCTATTGCTTCAGTAAGAACTTCCATTGTTGGTAGTGGCTGCTGCGGTTGCGTTTGAGGTTGGGGTTGAGGTGGTGCAACCGGATGTTGATATCCATAATAGGGATATCTGCCTGGTTGATAGGGATAAGGGTTAGGATAGTGAGCATTTATGGCCATTTCTAGATACGGGTCATGAAGAGGTACATTTTGACTGTGGCTATGCTCCGGCCAGGTAGAAGGCTCAAATAGGTTGTACCCAGATGGGTTTGAATAAGAAGGGATAGGGTTATCAAAACCCGATGGTGGTAGTGGTGGTAGTGGTGATGGCTCACCTATAGGAAAAGGTGGTTAAGGCTCAGGCTCAACAATTGGTTGTGGTTGGTTATCCATAAAAGGTGAAGTATGTGAGGGTCCACCTATTTGTGGGTCCTCGGGAATAATAGGGTAAGGGTTAGGTGAGAGTGACCCTACTCTCGGTCCTAGGCGCACTGACATGCGCGCCCCACGTCTTCTTGGGGGTGGAGGTGGTAGTGGTTGCTCTACCGGTGGTTCTTGTGGTGGAGTGTGTATGAAGGAGTATCATGAACTGAGGGAGTATTGTAGAAAACGTATTGTCCCCACCTCTCCTCGTAGCTATCAGTGTAATGGTATGGGGTTCCAGCGTATGAGTTAGAACCGCTGGATATGTCAATGGGGTGACCCATTGATCCTGTTGCTGGCATTTCAGGGTCAGAATCTTCCTCCATTGGTTCAGGGGAATCCTAGGGAGGAGTAACAGAAAGGGAACAAAGGCGTATGTCGGTATTATAGTATTCTTGAAAGGAATGGGAGTGTTAGGGTTGTTGGGTATGGTGCAAATGTTGCGAATGATGGAGTTTGGCGGTGGTGAGTATTCATGAGGTAAGTTAGGGTATGGTTCCCATGGTGACGAGGAATCGTCTGATCCTTCGTAAGGGTTATATACGGGGGCGTTAGAAGGCCCTTGCTTCAAGGATACACTCCTCATTAACCCCTTTCCTTTTGCTCCTCTCGAAAATTTAGGCGGCATTGTCCTGCTTCAAAAATAAGTCAAAACACAAAACAAGGCAAAATAATATCAAATAAGGTAATGAGTAATCCTAGGTCATAGCCTAGACTCGAGAGTCTGAGGAATGTGTTACTGTGTCGTTTGAGATCAAACACTAAGACTAGTGTTGAATTCCCTCAAACGTTGGCTCTGATACCAACATGTCACACCCCGATTTCCACGTGTATTCCGGTGGGCTCGGTGGGGAGTATCGTGACGTACAGTTGATATCATCATAACCAATTACAACACAGAGCAACACAACGGAAGGCTTGGAGTAAAATATAAACTATTACAAACCATAAAGTGTCCAGCGTTCGACACATAAATATATACAGACAGGGTTTGTAATATGATCCATAGGCGGATCAGATAACATACAAAATGAAAACAGACTCTACAGGCTCAACTCTAAGGTCGCAACTCCTTAATGTCAACGCCCCGCAGCTTCCGGCCTATTGCGTACTTGTACCTGTATTTTATCTTTGAAAATACGTCAGTTTACACTGGTAAATACTGTCAACCGACTCATTTTGAAAACCCTTTCGAAAATGATTTTAGGTGCATTAGCAGTTTTTGTATAATAAATTGGGACAGTACAAATGACCTTGTATACAGATTTACATGTCAGGCTTTTACATATGGGGCCCGATACAGAAACCGAGACATGATCGACTGACACACCACTCTGAACTTTCACAAAGAAAGAAGTTAGCAATTACCCAGTGTATGCCTACACGCCATGCTTTAGTCATGGCCACTAACACTTTAGTGAGCCAAGGATATTCTGGACACGGTCAAGCCCACCCACAATGTTTGAGTTTCAGACAAAACAGATCAAAACCGGGTTATGCAATTTTAGTTAATTATCACAACTGGATAAAACTAATTTCCATACCCGACCAAGTGGTAATAGTTTATCGTATCCAAGCCCGTATAGGGACAATAGGTTAAGAGTATTTACCTGAAGTTAAGTCTTCGTGAAGTCCAAAACTCAGCCGCAGATCAAAGAAAGTACAGGTACAATTTACCGAAAGGAGTTTAGTCTGGAGTGATGGTAATTATTAACCAATATTAGAATGCCAACGGGTCCTTAGTTAAGTCTTAGACTTGAACCGGTTAGTCTTACACTAAAACAATACAGTACGATACGCTAGATTAAGCGGTGACCGGAATAGAATGTTAGTTGGACCTGACAAGTATATAAACTTGTCTAATATGGGTAAACCAACAACATTCTAAATTTTGATAGAGAAATGACAAAGTTAAAACCCGTTTCGGTTTAAGTACGTAAACTAGCTACGTAAGCTTAATAGAACGCATATAGGCGAAACCGGGTAACCGAGAGAGTCATATACAAGTTCCATATGAATACATGTTTAAAATATGTTATAAAATCAGTATATTTGCAAAAAATAGGCCCGAGGTATATTTAAAACCGAATTATGCCTTACAAGGGCATTTTGGTCATTTTAGAGTTTATAAAAGATGTTTAAAATGAATTTGATGTCAAGGTTGTTAATATTCTATAAAAACATTTATTTTATGATGTTATAACAGTAGGATATCAAATATATGTGTGTTTGACGATTTTGAAATAATCTATGTCCCGTAAGGGCATTTTGATAAATTCACACATAGCTTTGAAGCAAAAATTGGGATTCTGAGTTCGGGACTTGTACTTACTGTTAAGATGTTGAAATAAGTTTATAAATCAGTAGGTATCAAGTCTTAGCTCATAGTTATGGTTTTGAACCATACTATGCGCCAAAAAGGCGTAAAAGTCGCTAATATGCCGTTTAAATCGATTTTTAAGTTAAACAGAAGTTATGAACTATTTTATATACCAAAAACATATCATTTAACTTGTTACATCAGTAGGTTTAAGTTTTGGTCATAAAAAGATTGATTAAAATCATTTTGCGTGAAAAAGGGTAATTTCGTCATTTATCGACAGTTAGCGAATCTTAAACCTTCATTCAGGTTATAATCTGAATGAACATCCCAAATGGTCCTACTTACCATGTTACATCAGTAAATTTATCATCTTGGTCATAAAATCATGTTAAGTGTTTCTAAAATGCCGAAAAGGGCATTTTAGTCAGGTTAGAATCAGATTCTTGACATCAATATAATAAAATTATCATTATGAATCAGTCTATAACATATTTTTAAATGCATGTATGTTAATAACCTTAATTTGTATTAAATGGACCTTTTTGCAAAGTTTTAATAAATAATTATGGAACTTATATAGAAATTCAGATTTCTAATGAATCGAGTGATGAAACTTTAGGAGGTCATCCTAAACTTAATTATGGTCTTAAAGTGATCAAAAGTAAGTAGCCAAAATGGGTAAACCGGGTCAGAACCGAAAGTCAATGAAAAGTCATGTATAGCGACTTTTGGTTGCAAACCGACCTAGACCAAAACTTGACGAGCCAAATCAGTTGGTATAAGTTCTAATAATTATTTTTATGTTGTTAATGAATCAATACATATTTTATAACATCTAGATTGTTAACTATGAATTTTTATAAAACTGAACTGTTTGACTTTCTTTGACTTTTAGTTTGACTTGTCAATTGATCAAGAATTCGTGGTAATTAGGAAGTGCCCTCTTAAGGGATTAACACCTATATTATTACAATCACGTAGCCACTTTTGTCACGCACAATGACTAGGTAATCACGAATTTAGATCAAAGTCAAGGCGTATTTACGTCAAGACTTTAATCTTAACTTAAAATCATAAAAAATCAACTTAGCACGAATTGAACACTTACAATAAGTCCAAATGGATGCTAGGATCAGAAAGGAAACTTCACAAATGGCCAGGAACTCCTCTTGATAAGCTTAATGAAATTTGATGAAGAAATTATGTTGCAACTTCCCAATTTCATCAATTAAATGGTCATGGAGTGTGCATAGATGGTTATCAGGTGTTAAGGGACGAGAATAGGTGTCCCAAATCGTGTCAACCATGCAGAGAATGTAACAAAAACATTAAGAGGTGGCAGAACAGGCTGCTGCCATCTTTCTGTTCGCTGTTAGGTCCTTACGGACCGTATGGGTTAGGCCTTACGGCCCGTAAGGACCTTAGGCGCCCATAGATTCAGATGGCCTTGCGGACCGTATAGCTACAGCCTTGCGGTCCGCAAGGGGTCTTCAGAGCTTGAAATTTTTCAAAATTTCATATTTAGCTCTTTAACTTTAATTCAAAGCGTAATGAGGATAATAACGCAACTCAATGACTCTGGTCCCTCCTGTTTTAGCACGTGGCAACACCAGGATTACCGGGACACGTGTAGGAAAAATACTGAACGTAAAAACACGAGGTGTTACAGTATAGTGTAGAATAGATGTATATATATAGTATAGATGTAGTATAAGACCTCGTATAGACCTATATGTGTAGTATAGATCTCGTATATGCTTATAGTTGTAGTATAGTATAGTATAATATAATATAATAAACTATAGTATCGTATATAACATTTAGTATAAAATTTTCTAAAAAATTATGAAATTTTGAGTTGTTATAATTTCCTAGTTGAAGGAATTTATTTAAAGGTATTTTGTTTGTATAATGTATTTCAAGCGTTTTTTTTTTTTGTTAAATGGATACAATACGTCAAGTAACCGGAAATATACGCCAAAATACGACAACTTAGAAACATAATATGCCATAAATACGGAACAACACGACAAGTAAAGACATAATACACCATAACACGCCATAATACGCGATAACAAGACACGTATAGACAATCCACACCCTAATACGACACTTACATACAATAAACGCGACAATAGTGAACGTCACTGACATGACCTATATGGGCAATATCTGCCATAATACGGAACATATTGATAATATACTTCATAATACGACATTTAATGACAAAATACGCCAGTAATGATATCGCGGCGCGTATACATACAACACGAAAAGTTAGAGTACAAGTTGATTCCAAAGCAAATTACACGTAATCGTAGAATACGATACCACACTGAACTGAACGTCACCAAAATGACATGTATAGAAGGTATTCTTCATAAAAATGATACGCAATGACAAAATACGTCAAAATACGATACGTATACGCATCGAAACGACAAAAACCCTAAACAAGCTACGTACCTTGGGAAGCATGCTCGCGAGTCATTTCCTAAACAAGCTACGTACCTTTCTTCTAAGTCATTAGATTTCATCAATTCGGACTTATGTGGACCTATTAACCCTCCCACACTCAGAGGAAATCGCTACTCCGTTTCATATGTAGATGGCAACACGATATATATGTGGCTTTATACTACTAAAAATAAGTTTAATGTTTTGGACTTGTTTAAGAAGTTGAAAAGGAAATAGAACACCAAATGGGATTAATAATCAAGGCAATTCCCCTCATATTCCCGTTAGTGAAGTTGGCTCAAAGGCTTTGAGGTTATACAATCCCGAAAAAAATAAATTTCATGTTAGTTGAGATGTGAAATTCGGGGAAATTTTGATTGGTCTAAACACAAAGAAGTCATGGGTATTGGTGAAAGACCTCGGTGGGTCGAGTTCCATATGCAACTTGAGACCACTAGTTTCCCAGTCGGCAGCTCTGTCACCAGTAGCTCAGGTTTATCCAAACCATTCTGCTCCCAAAAACAACAATCTAGTTCACGCTGTGGATTCTGGAAACGAGTAAAAAATGAATTAGATGATCACCAACCTTGTGATCAGGAAACCAAACAAGGTTTGCGAAGATCAACAAGAAAAACCTCACTTCCTATAAAATTCGATGATTATGTTATGGTGGCTAAAGAATGTCCACTTATTAATGATGAATCCTTAAAGTATATATAAGGAAAGGGTAATAATTATTAGGAAAAGGAAATGAGAAACGAGTCGGTTTTAGTATAAGAAAACGACACAAGGAATTGACGGAGTTGCCAATAGGTTCAAAAGCCATTAGATTAGATTAAAATATTTGTTTAAGATTAAAAAAAAAAGATGTGAACGGGAACAAAACGAAGCACAAATCAAGACTCGTGGCTAAGGGCTATGTCCAACAACTGAGGGTGAATATCAATGAAGTATTTGCTTTGGTAGCGAGATTGGAGACCATACGAATGATACTCGCATTGGCAGCAAAAAGAGAATTGCTCGTGTATAATTTAGATGTCAAGTCGGCATTTTTAAATGGCGAGTTGAAAGAGTTGGTCTTTGTGAAGCAACTGGAAGGATTTGGGATGAAGGGAAAGGAAAATATGGCGTATAAATTACGAAAGGCACTATACGGGTTACACCAAGCTCCTTGGGCTTGGGATAAACGCCTGGATAAAACTTTCAAACATCTTGGTTTCAAGCGTTGTCCAAGGGAACATGTCATTTTTGTGTGAAATAAGAAGAGAGGTCTAGTGATAGTTGGAGTATATGATGATGACCTAACCAACAGGAGACAAGCAAGCCAAGATCGATTTATTCAAAAAGCAAATGATGGGTGAATTCGAGATGCAAGATTTGGGTTTGCTAAGTTACTATTCGGGCATTGAAGTTCAACAAGAAAGAGGTAAAATCAGACTTATGCGAAAAAGATCCTAAGATGTGTTGGACTTCTAGTATGGAAGAATGTAATCCTACAAAGTATCCCATGGAAAACATATTGCATGTAATTTTAGATGAAAAGGGTAAAAATGTTGGTGCAACAAACTATCGGCGCAAATTGGGAGCTTACGCTACTTGGTACATACGAGACCCGACATTTGTTATTCGGTTGGCGTGATGAGTCAATTCATGCAGGAACCAAATTTTAGTCACTTACAATTAGTTAAGCACATATTACGTAATGTAAAGGGGCCTATTAATCATGGACTCTCATATGAACAACATGGTAAAAATAGTTTAATCGGGGTTTGTGATAGTAGTCACACAACTGATCAAACAGATGAGAGAAGTACAACTGGAATGGCTTTTTATGACGTTAATTCTCTTGTTTCATGGAACTCATGAAACAAAAAACGGCGGCCCTTTCTTCTTGTGAGTATGAGTTCATGGCGGCAACACCCACAACATGTCAAGCATTATGGTTGAGGGGTCTCCTAAGTGAGCTAACAAGGGTAAGGAAGAAGTTACACACATGCATGTAGATAATAAGTCTGCAATAACTTTAATGAAAAGTCCAATTTTCTGTGGACATGGCAAACATATTAATACAAGGTTCCATTTTATTTGAGAACGTGTGGAACGTGGAGAGGTTAAAGTTGAGCATGTTAGAGGAGAATAACAGAAAGTGGATATATTGACTAGCACTTCCTCGGATCAAGTTTGAAGAGATGAGAGTTTTTCTCGGAATGGTGAATTTGGGTGGATCATAGTCAAAGATTACGGGGGGTTAATGTGAACGATTAATCCTAACAAACAATCTTGGAGTGCAAGTCAAGAAAGATTATTTTTAGTATTTATTTGTTGTATTTGAGTCCTAAGGGGGAAGAGGTGCCCATACCCCGACCCTCACTCCCGCCAATCTCCTTACGTCACGTCACTCAGTCCATCCAACACCCTAAACTACCCAATTTAGTTGCACCATTAACCTAAAACATAGACCCTACCAATATACCCCACTCTCTCCATACACACAACTCTCTCTATCTCTCTCCTACCCTCACAATTAGAGCATCAGCAAGTGAGTAACCCATCCCTATCGTCCGGCCCTTACCCGTAGGACCGGCGGGGGTGTTTGGCCTGCGGGTAAGGGGTACCTGAGGACAACGGTTTGAGTACCCTGCCCCCCACCTCCTCCCCCACAAATATAATTCTGATTTGTAACTTGTTTTCAAAGTTAGTTCTAGCATATAAATAGTGGTAGGATCTTGTAATTTTTATGAGTTTTAATTAATTTAAAAAGAGTCCCTCTAAATATTGTTCATGTGATTGTTATTTTGTCCCGCTCGAACACCATCTTTGATAGTAATTAACTATCTAACTTGAAGCCCTAAACATAACGGCATGAT
Organism: Scalesia atractyloides; assembly: GCA_947069175.1. Taxonomy (NCBI): domain Eukaryota; kingdom Viridiplantae; phylum Streptophyta; class Magnoliopsida; order Asterales; family Asteraceae; genus Scalesia; species Scalesia atractyloides. Next base: position 22,856,595 of record CAMTDV010000014.1, on the reverse strand, counting down.
TATATATACGAAGCCCACTTAGCACTTTCAAATGCAAAATAAGAAGTCAGTTGGAAGTTGGTTACCCCAACACTGATTCCCATATTGTGGTCTTATCAGGGTCCACCCGGTTAACCCGGTGGACCAAATCTGATGCTCTTTGTCGTGGGTCGGAATAGTCACAAACTTACAGGCAACTGGCCTGATGACTGAGGACTGGCGAGTAGTGGTACGTAATAAGCAGCCCTACTTAAGTAAGCAGGCATCTTTTTTAAACCCAAGACTGGCAAGTGTTATAACTTAGAACCAGTGAGTCCAAGCCCAGATAGATCCATTTCATCATGGGCTTTTCAAAAGCGGTTATTTGGGCCATTCTCTTACCTGACTCGTTGGTGTTTTAATTTTGATCTACTATCTTCCAAATGAGTACGTTTTGGTACGCATATGTGAGTTGAGTGATTGATGTGCATCAAGAACAAGATTGCTCCTACCACAGTAAAGCAACCCAGCAAGCTAACAATATTACGTACAAAGTACATCAATTTGTTGCCATGCGTCTGATTGTAATATCCTTAAAATCTTTAAAGCTTAAATGTAATAGATAAATCTTTAGTGGAGAGACCAAAAGAAACCTAAAAAAAGATTTATTTTTTTTTTATTTTATTGTGGTACCACCTATACAAACATGGAAGGATATCTTCAAGAACCAACTGTACATATGTATCTTTTCCATGTTTCCGACTCATTGTCTACATCAACTCATGCAAAACATGTCAATGCAAGATGGAAAAAAAAAGGCTAGATACGTTTTAGCAACGTTTGAAGAAATTCAAATGAGAAAAAGTTTATTATCATATCAAAAGTTTATTATGTTCAAATACTAAAAATGATGCTTCGTTTATAAGATGATTAAAAATCCGGTCCAATTCCTAGTAATACCCGTCGTTAATTATTACTTCTTGTCGATATGAAGAGGTGAATACATTACAGTTACTTCTTCCTTAACAGGGAATATGTACATTTTGATTGTAACTCAAGAAACCGAAGAATCTCATATGATGATATACCACATAAAGATATATAGGCTGAAGCCATAGTCAGTGGCGGATCTAGAAAATCTTCGTAGCGGTAACGTTTTATAAAAAAAGGTAACGAAATCAAAAAACGTCAAAAAAGGTCAAAATTTCAAAATTTTACACTACCGCCAAAGCGCCAAGTGTTAGCAGAGGCTACCCCTTGTCATAGGGTAGATCCGCCCCTGGCCATAGTGTTCGGGGTGACACAAAATGTTAGCATTTTGGGAGGTTATGAAGACAAGGAAACAAATGAGAACAGAAAGAAAAAAAAATTATAGCATCTATTGTGTTCCTATGGTGGAGGGTATTGTGATATCAATAAAATGGACAATGGATGTAAAAGAGAAACAAAGGTGAAGATGGTGAAAATTCATTCAAATCCAATGCTGGAGGATGATTTCCAAATTAGAAATTAATCGAAATAGAAGGTAAACGGGCAACAAGTTGTATTATTTCAAATATGTGGATAAGTAATAATACCGAAGGGTAAAGAAACAGTCCATGATCCAAAAACATAAATAAAGCTTTTTAATAATTTGTATTATTTCAAATTGTAATTTTTTTATTTAATTGAGACAGGTTTAACGTTAAGTAATTTTGACCAAAATCATACTAAATCATACATCAATATGGTTTTTTTTTCTTTCATTTAAATATTTAGTCAAGATGTTGGTTACTTTGATAGGAAAATAAATCATTGGAATTGCAGAGAGTCACACTCAGCACATTTGTAGCATTTGAACAACTTTTGATGGATCATAATGAATTTTCTTTCATTTTGGGCTTTCTCTAAACAATGCTAGAACATATTTAGTTTTTCTTTTCCGCTTGGAACTTGCATTTTCAGATTTAGCCCGCAACAATACAACAATTTGATGCATATATGATCCACAAGTTCTCCCAAAATAACCTTTGCTGGTTTCCCTCGTAAAATAAATATCTTTGGATCCTTCTTCTTATACATCATCTTCCAAACATACCATTTTTAATATTTCGGTTGCATCAATTGTGAAGCTTTATATCTTCAGTTGCAAGTAGGAAATCGTGAATCGCACGGGAAGGTCGAGTTCTCTAAGTTCTCACAACTCGGAGTGGTTTTTCGTTTTATCTTTCACATCTATATATATATATATATATATATATAATTTGTAACTTACTTTCAAAATATATATTCTTTTCATAAATAATTTAATATAAGTGTATGATAAATTACAGGATGTGTAGAATAAGTTATGAGCCGTGTAGATAATTTTTCACATGTGTATAAAATTCGCATATGATATATGTATTTAAGATTATGTAAACTGTTTAATATTTTATTATACATCATTTTCTTCTTTTTCTTTTTAATTTAATATTATTATTTGATCATATCAAAAAGTAACAATGGTCTAACAGTTAACTACGTGATAATCAAAAACTCCTATTAATCTGGATACATACCAAAATTATTAAATCTTTTATGTCCTTAAGTCAAACAATAACATCATTAGAGTTGCTCCTTTTTACTGTTAGGGTTTCAGTAGTTACCGTTCTATTTTTTATTTTTCTTTTTGAAATCCACAATGTTTTGACTTTGAGATGCGGTTTACTCATGAAGGAAACTGATTAACTTGAGGTTTAAACTAGAATAAGAAACAAGCATAAGGCTGTTTTTGTAAACTAGCTAGGGTTTAGCAGATGTGGGCGATTAGCTGTTATATCATGCTTGAAACTTGAAACTATAACTGGTCACGTTGTTAAAAACCATATGAAAAGATACCTAAACTGTGCATGAGAACTAGCAGAAATGACAATTCACATATAATCAAAGTACTTAACAGCCCCACTCTGCAACTCCCTTCATATCCCTTTGTGTCTGTTCCCCAAGCGCTCTCTCTCTCTCTCTCTAAAGTTCTCTCACTATACATTCATGGTAATCAGTGACTAAATGACAGCAAGAAATATGATTAATTGATAGGTAAATGGTGGGATTAAAGAACCCTACAATCTGAAGTTAATATATAATGAAAATATATATGTGTTCAATATGTTTGTAGTTATATGAAAATGACAAAAATGCTAGAATTTCATGTGCAGATATGCTTAACTATGTTCGTTTAGTCCAATGCAGAAGCGGGACAAGATCTTTGTGATGTCTACATCAATCATCATACAACATTTTAACAACTAAACAGAGATAATAACAAGAAAAATTTTGAGTTGAGTGTCAAGTGTCAACGACATATATGTATATCAGATAACTAGAAACATCCACTTCCCAAAGCAAACAAAGAACATTTGTCCTAACAAAACTAGTATTAATTCATTATGATTTTTTTAATAGTAACCTTTTTACACCTCAATAACCACTTTCATTTGCAAATTTTTTACACCTAAATATACCACATAACCCTTCATTTGCAAGGATTTAAACTCTCACCACTTTGACAAGCATCATACCACCGTACCACTAAGTCATTGGTTATTGTAAATAGCTAATCCAAAACATATCTTTATATTATAATTTATTTTGTGTCGAGCGTGCTGCGATTTACGAAGGGCCCTACTAATGCTACATCACCCCCAATCGTAATACAACACCCCTAAACTCAAACAACTCTTAGACAAAAAAACTCAAACGGCCGTTTAAAGGTAGGTTGCTATGACTCAAACCTTATCCTTCAAACAACCTTTCAACGACCATTTAAAAGTAGGGGTTATGATGCAAGCCCTAACCTTCAAACAGTTGTTCAGCGCAAGCTTAAACGCCCGTTTATAAATGGTGTGGGATTATATATATTGTCAGTGACGTGTGTAGAGGCCTCTTTACGAAATAGAAGCTGAAGTTATCTTACAGATTGATCGATATTAATAGTGGATAATTACAATTTACAAACAAGCCAAATCATGTAAATGAAATCTAGTGGTCTTGATTTTTTACTTTGGCTGTTTTCTAATAATCCGTGTTAATTGTATTGCTTAATTATAAAAGATCCATGAAGTTATATTTTTTCTGTTTTCTGGAAAACAGAAAAAAGAAATACCTGGTATGAATGAAAGATATCGAGTCATTAAAAACTACTTTGGATCTAACATATTGTACATCAATTAATCTATTCCAAGTATCCTTAACTTGGATAATCCATAATATAAAAATAGGGATTATATATTAGATTTAAGTCAAATTTGTTGGCTCTTGGATTGTGTGTATTAGAACCTCCTTATTAACTTATTAACTTTTCTAAAAGTCATTTATAAGAGGAAAAAATCATTTTAAAAAGTTAATAAGTTAATAAGGAGGTTCTAAATGGAATCCCAAACATGGCCTAAGTCTAAGATAATACCAGAATGAAACAATTACTGAAATTAACTAGAAAAGCAAGAGATTACTGTATGAGAAATCAGAGATCGCTAAACTACTAATCTACATTACATGATGAATGGAAATCTACTTCAATATATAGTATTTATATTAATCAAACTATAAAGTAACCTATATAGTGGGCTTACTGGGGAAAGTAACTAATGCTACCGGTACTCCATGACTTAACTACTTTCTAGAAACAAGGAAACCTCTCCAACAACTTAATGACTCAGACATACTTCACTTTTGGTTTAGGTTTACCCATAACCCTTACAAACCACAAAATTGCTACAAATTAAGCATAGAGCCTTCACCAATTGGTATGTTCAGTTGATCCAAATGATAGAACACTATTTAAGGTCCATTCTCACAAAAGGAATCAAACAAAACAACCCACTAGCTACTGGTATTAATAAATTCTAGTTCAAGAACATACACCCAATTACCAAGTTGTACCCTAGGATTTCAGAGAAAAAATTTGACAGGAACGAAAAAACATAAAGGCATCGCCCGAGTGAGAACAAACTTGTTATTCATAAAAATTGATTGCATACGTTATATATGACCCTAACAGATTGCTTATTAAACAACAAAACACAATGTTGATTATTTAACAACAATATATTAGTATGGACTTACATCCTCACAATATCGGTCCAGCTCAGCCAGACTAGGTACTTATGGATGTGGATCAGGATTACTAGATCTTTATTGCTGCCTCTTGGCTGACCATGACCTGCGTATATCGTCGATCGAACCATGAATAACTGGATTAATAAACATGTTTGTGCTGGTGTTTCTAATAGTAATTGTACCTTCGATAGATCTAAATCATTGCACAGTCACCAGGCTGAGGCTGCTCGTGGACATCTGTAAATTTAGGCAAACCTTTGAACTTAGAGCTCGAATCATTGGACACAGCAAGATCGTGCTGATAACTATACAGCATTGAGATCTTATCCTCGGTAATCGACTCCCCAATCTTTTCACTATAATCGCTTTGCGATTCAATTGAATTCCAAAACCTTGACTGGAATGTTGAATCTGAAGAACAGCAGTCAACATGAACACTCTTGGACTCCTTATCAAGCTTTTAACATTCAGTTTCTCTTTAGTCCTCTCTCTAGCTCTTGCTCTTGCCGCTGCCCTTGACTGATTCACACTATATCCAGATTTAAATTTTCTTGTTATCTTCTTTCTTTTTCCCTCACCATACTTCTTGTTCACCCCTTTATCTTGTTCATCTGATCCAGTCTCCAGGAATACAACTTCAGATTGGTCAGTAACAGTTGAAGATGAGCCTTCTTTCTTGCTTTTAATTAATTCTTTAATTGAGATCTTGGACTTTTCAAAGAGCCAGTCCAGGGTTTTACTTGCTTTGTCAACTCCTAACATATCTTGAAGACAAAAGAACTTTTTTGCAACTTCAATTGACAATCTCACCCTCCGATCTCTCGGGCCTTGAGCGGTATGGATCTTGCTATGATGGTCTTTCTTGGAACTTTTCTTGTTCTGGATTTCAGACCAGAAAAGATTATTATACTCATCACATGGTTCCAACCCTATTTCTTCGACTAAATCTTGCTTACTGGTAGTAATATCTTCTTTGGCAGGAAAACAATCACCAGAGAGAAATGGGTTGGGGTGGTTGGTGTAAAGATCAACTTTTTCCTGATCAAGAAAGGAATTGGAAGGAGGGAAGACATAGTGAATGGTTGAAGTAAGGTGTGGAAAAGGGTTTGAGGAAGACATCATATCAAGAAACTAGATTTGAAAGAGACATTTAAAAATTGTTTAAAAAGATTTGTTAGTTTAAGTAAAGCTATTGGGTTAGCTTGAACTTACAAATTAATGTACTTCTAATAGCTTTGCAGGTGAAGTGCATCTTGTTAAATTGAGATATACTTCTGCAAATCGGTGGGAAGAAAGATTACACTAAAATGATAGTACCACACCCATGAAGATTTTTCTTGATTACTACTTGTTTGGGGAAGAAAACAAACATATGGATATGGGGGGATGCATTTATACACATTAATAACTTGGGTATCGGTATGGTAAGGGTGTAGGGGATGTTCCTAGTTGAACCCACAAGTACCCTCTACATAATCCAATAGTATGTCCACATCACTTAAATCCAGTTAAACATTTCAACCAGTACTAGGAGAGGGCGCTCCTAGTTGAACTCACAACTACCTTAGCAATTTTATTTGATTAAGATTAAATAAACACGGCTAACTCATGACTTCCATCCCGTATTCGTGAGCTAGTTAAACAACCAGCATGGGTTGCGACGGTGTTCCTTGGTGGCTTAGCCAAATTGCATTAACCCAATCTCGAGCTTGTTGGCGCCCCCATCACCCTAAGTTACATATCGTATCGAACAATTAAAAAGGAAAAAAAAAACATATTGTTTTGATGTTAGGTTGGTTGATAATGAAGTTATGAAACTGATTACAAATGAATTAGTTCTGATCTGATGGAATTTTGACTACTTTTGGTTAAAACTGTTCACTATTTTTAAAATGCTAAATACTTATATATTGATATATCATTTTGGTTGTTCAAAAAGTGAGCCACTCTCTAGTTGAACTTTGTATTTAGCCAAAGCTTGTTGAATCGCACGTGACCGGCTCATGCTTCCTTGCCATAACCAGAACACATCAATAAACATGATATTATATGTTGTAACATGCAAAAAACTTTATCAGTCGCATCTATTACTCTACTTTTCAATGTGTCACTTTTATTTCTACTGAGAAAACCTTACGTGATTATTTAATACAATAATATGCGAATACTTTCTTTCTTTCTTTTTTTTTTATTTAACATCAGATATTTTATATATGTAGAAACACTAGATCAAACGGGCTCTGTTGGGAATTCCTAATCGTACTCATAGCTTTAATGCGTGGAGTCGGTTAGAGATAATGATCAGCTCGAGTTTAGGAGTTGATATATTAACAATATTAATTAATTAGTGGATAATTGTCTAATATCCTATACGTATTATTGTTAGTAAGTGTGTTAGATAATTATTATGTAATTAATTAATAGGAATCCTAGTTGTAGTTTAACGTGTTAGGTTAGCTATATATACCACGTATTGGATAGGTATTTGTAAGAATCAAGTTTTTGTGTAGTTTTCTTGATCTAATAATATTGTGGGAGTTTGCCATAATATTTTATGTTTGTTTGATTATCGACCGGGACTTTAATTGGTGGTTAAATTGGTTAAGTTTCCTAATTATGTTATAATTATATTTTGTAATGTCTTGGGCACCAAGTTAAGGTTAGCCTATATAAACCAAGCTAGGGTTAGGCATTATTAAGAGAAGATAGAAACCGAGTTATGGTTTAAAACTAGAGAGAAACCGAGTTATGGTTTGAGAGTCTGTAATCAGTTTTGAGTTATTTTCTAATTAATAAGATTGAGAGTTATTCGATCTAAATTCTTTTCTTCAACTTTTCTATTGGGACTTGAATTGCTATCAGAGCAGTACCTGGGAACTAACTCATCTGCAATCGAGCATAGGGTTGAAGGTGATCTCGCCGGAAGTTTGAGTTCAAGGATCGGCAGGTTGGAAACGGTTCAAGCAACCGTTGATTGTCCTGCCGTCCGATCGAAAGCAGGCTGGAAGCAGTACTTTGAACTGTTGATTGTCCTGCGCAAACTGATCTAGAACCAAGCAATACGCCGGCCGGAGTTAGGAAGAATCAGCTGTTTACCTGCGAAAGATCCGGATCGAAGGAGGAAACAAGCTGAGCGTGGAGGCCGTTCTTGTTTCTATTGTCGACAGAACTAAAGGGGAAGCAGCAAAGGATTTTTTCTTTTTGATCAACTTTAGTGAGCCATTTAAAACTCCTTAATACGTTGAATTGTTCTCTTCGTAAATCAACCTTTTACGTTTTTAACAATTTGGTTAAAAAATAAAAAATAACTTGAATTCAACTTCAATTATTTTTCTTCTCGAGTACAGTAGATAAACAGGAGATTATTCTGTTTTGGATTTTTAGTTAGTCCAAAACAAATTTAAGTGAATTTGAAGTTACTCTATGATTGTTATTGTATGTCTTTAGTTACGGAGAGAGAGCTCTATATTGCTCTATTATTGGTTATAGTGAATTTGAAGTTACTCTAATAGTCCCATGATTTTTACTTTCATTTTGAGAGATTTTTTTACGCTAAAGTTTTGTGTCTCTTTATTGTTACTTTTATACCCTATATATTTGCATCCTCATAGGTATTTTGAGTTGGAAAATTTTGGTTAAACGAAGATTAATTTAGCACTTGTTGTTTACTGTGACGTGTGACGTGGTCGTGTTTTTCCCATTAGTAATATTGTAATATGTATAAGATATTTGATTATTCGCTACTTTTAGGCCCTAAAGTGATCAAATATATACTTAGATGACTTTAATACGGGTTTATATGTGTTGCACAAAGTGTCATGGATGTTTATTTATTACAATTTTAGAAGAACGGTTTTTATATTTGATGCAAAGTTGACCATTTATTAGATGGAGCTATTGACATTCTAGTTGTATACATGATTGTGGATGCTTGTTTCGGTATTCTCATGGTACTCCAATGTATTGTTTGTTATTGTTGGTAGTCTTGTAAATGAACCAAAAGAATATGAACGGCTCCTTTAATTTTTACTGAAAACGATGGAACATGAACAGTTAAACGAACGACATTTTCTTGTTTGTGTTCCTTCGTTAAGAATAAGACGTGTTCGTTTCGTTTATGTTTTATTGTTATTAGTATAAATGAACGAATGTAACTGAACATAGATAAACGGACATAAAGGAGCCAATACCAATTAAAAGTAAATATGAATGATAATGTTTTGGGCCTAAAATAATTAAACTAGACTACATATTGAGCGATATTTTGATTTCATAAACTACACTAAATTCTAATGGGCCTAACAATCTTAAAAGAATACTCCGTGTAATAATGAACTAAATTAAACAAACAACATTAATTGATGAACATAAAGAAAAGATTGTTCACGAATATTAATGAACAAACTTAAACGAACGCTTACAGACATAAATGAAAGGACGAGACATGTATCATGTTCGTTTGTTTAACTAAATAAACTAAAAGTTTTGTTCATTTATTAAATAAACTAACATAATCATAAACAGATGGGAACTTCCTATTGAACGATCGACGAATGGTCCACTAAACGTTCGGTTTGTTTACAAGCCTATTTCTTGGTATTTGGTGTTGGTGTGATGTTGGTGGTGTGTCCCATCGACATGTGTTAAGGCATTTCTCTGTGTCAACTTAAAGGAAGACAACATATACAGTCTTATTTTTTTTTAACAACTCGTACATACTAAGGTAACTAGATAACAGCTAGACACAAAACTAATAAGATTGTATAAACAAAATTTGCATCAAAATAAACCTCAAGCAATGAAAATACGAAATACCTGCTCTTGCAAACCACACCAGAAACATAATCACAGGAGAAGCTAACAACTCCGTGTACACGTAGAAACTTAAAAAAAATTCCCACAGTTGCGGTTACACGTTATGAATCACAAATGATTTTATGCATTCTTCACATTGATTTTCTTTAAGTTGTGGGACTAACTCTTCATGAACCTTGTTTAAGTAACATTTCAGGGTTAAACTGGAATTAGAAACAGCCATAAAGTTCTTTTTGCAACGGGCCTGTTATACACACACGCCACTAACAATTTAATTCCACATCGTTTTTGTAACAGCCGTTTAAACCTATACACACGTCATTGACTATCTAAGACCACCCACAATAGAGTTTTTAGTGGGTGTTTTTGGGGTACCACGTCCACCTCACTCTCTCCTGAAAAACACCCAAAAACTACACAATTGTGGATGCTCTAATCCCACATCATATTCAAACGGCCGCCGCTTGATGTTGCACCAAACAGTCGTTTGAAGGTTAGGGCTTGCATCAGAACCCTCTTACTAAAAAACGGCCATTCTGGGGTAGCGAAGGATTAGTAGGCCCTTTTGCAACTCAGCATTATTTTAACTAGCTAGGGCTTCGCAGATGTGTCCTTAGCTGTTAAATGTTAACTGAAACTTGAAACTCTCACTTATCATCATTGTCCACTTAGAACTATATAACAGAAATGACAACTCACACATAATCACAGTACTTAACACCCATTCTGCAACTCCCTTCATATTTCTTTGTGTTCCCCAAGCTCTCTCTCTCTCTCTCTCTCTCTCTCTCTAATATGTTCTTGGCAGCCAAGTACATTCATGCATCGTAATCAGTGACTACAATGAACTACTAAAGTAACATCAAGAGGTATGATCAATAGACAATGTTGATGGACTAATGCAATAGTAACCAAAGCTACATGTTGAAGATAGATGTTCATTTAGTCCACTGCATGACAAGGTCTTTGTGAAACATTTTTACAACAAGAAAAAGATTTTGAGTTGGGTATCAGCAGATAATATCAAATGTGTACTTGGATCATGTTTATGTAAGAACAAGAAGCATCCACTTCGAAGAACAAAGGACTGAGAAGGACATGTTTTCTAACAAAATATATGTTTTATAAAGTATTTAAACCATACCATATCTTTCTGATTATATTTTGGTAGTTAAAGTGTGCAAGACCGATGTACAGAAATTAATATTTAATGTATTGTTCAGGTTTAGGTCACACATTATGCATAAGAAAATAAAAAATTATTGCCCTTCGGTAAACTACAAATCTCAAACTCATCATCATCATCATCATCATCATCATATCATACATACTTAGTAAATCCCACCAATAGCAAAGCTAAGGTAAGGTCTGATGAGGGTAAGATATATAGACAGCCTTACCCTTACCTCGTAGGAATAGAGAGGCTATTTTCGGTGAGACCGCCAGCTCGATAGTAGTTTTACATCAAGCCTTGGACATAAGGCACATAACCCCTAACAACAATTGGGTTAAAGGTCGATCAGTGCATGTACCCCTTGTCTTTCAGCTATCAATGCCACCACATAACGCATGATTAACCATCCGCCGCTTTTAACATTATTTTCAAGAAAATTGGTAAAATAACGTTAAGATTAGTGCATTTTCATTTTTGGCCCCTGAGGGCTCACACATATATACATTATATGCGCACACCGTAAGCGGGGCGTCCGCAAATCTCAAACTATTCTATTAAATTTTAGTGGCAGATTTTGGATAGGATTCATGAAAAAAATCCGAAATCTAAATTTTGATTTTAGCCCCGGAATTGATAGGGTAGCCCGGGATCAATCAGTTCTAATGTAATACATATTCATAAACCAAATCAAACCCATGGGGGATAAAAGAGATTTGAATATTTCTTTAATCCAAGATTTAAAATTAGTGATTATACTTCAGATAAAAGTAAAACTGCTACAAGCATAGTATTCCCAATAATGTACAAAAACTTTTGATCTTTAAAGAAGGGTGGAACCCTAAGTTCCTTGCTTAAGTAAGGTATCAAACAAAAGAACCCACAAGCTAGTTCAAGAACATTGACCCAAATCAGGTTGTACCTTCGGTTTTCGATCAAATTTATAGAGATTGTGCAAGAACGAAAATCTTGTTATTCATATATATTGATTGCATATATGAACTTGATAGATTGCTTATTACTAAACAAACCACCAATAATCATAACCATGTTGGTTAATCTATCAACAATAAGTATGAACTTACACACTCACAATATCAATCCAGCTCCACAAAACCATCACTAGAACAATATCAATCCAGCTCCACAAAACCATCACTAGAACTTTGTTGCTGCCTGTTGGCTGACCAAGACCTGCATCATCAATGAACCATAAACAACTATAATTAAAACTTAAGTACATGTGACATTGTGATGTATGATCAATTGGTGTGAAAATACGTATTGTACCTCCAATGGATCTAAATCGCTGCACAGTCACCACCCCAATGCTCATGAACATCTGTAAAATCTGGCATACAATTGAACTCAGAACTTGAATCATTTGACACAGCAAGATTGTGCTGATAACTATACAGCAATGAGATATCATCTTCCAAAAGTGCCTCCCCAATCTTGTCATTGTAATCATTTTGTGATTCAAATGAGTTCCAAAAGCTAGACTGGAGTGTTAAATTTGAAGAGCAGCAGTCAACAGGAACACTCTTGGACTCTTTATCAAGATTTTTAACATTCATTTTCTCTTTAGTCCTTTCTCTAGCTCTTGCTCTTGCCTCTGCCCTTGACTGATTCACAGTAACTCCAGATGTGCATTTTCTTGCTATCTTCTTTCTTTTTCCTTCACCACACTTCTTTTTTCGCCCTTTCACTTGCTCGTCGGTTTCCAGGAACACAACTTCAGATTGGTCAGTAAGACTTGAAGATGAGCTTTCTTTCTTTCTTTTAATCAACTCATCAATTGAGTTCTTGGACTTGTTAAAGAGCCAATCAAGGGTTTTGCTTCCTTTGTCAAACCCTAACAAATCTTGAAGATAAAAGAACCTTTTAGCAACTTCAACGGACAATCTCACCCTCCTATCTCTAGGCCCTTGAGCAGTGTGGATCTTGCTATGATGATCTTTGTTTGAACCTTTGTTGTTCTTCACAACAGACCAGAAAAGATGGTCATTCTCATCACATTCTTCCAACCCTATTTCTTCAACCAAATCTTGTTTTCTTGTAGTAATATTCTCATTGGCTGGAAAACAGTCCCCTGAGAGAAATGGGTTGAAGTTGTTGATGTAAAGATCAACTTTTTCATGATCAAGAAAGGGATTGGAAGGAGGGAAGACATAATGACTGCTTGAAGTAACCTGTGGAAAAGGGTTTGAGGAAGACATCATCTCAAGAAACAAGATTTGAAAGAGACATTTATTAATTGTTTAACATTAGGTTAAGTAAAGCTATATGGGTATATGGTGAGCTTAAGCTGAAACAGTGTATGAAGCTACTTGCTTTGCAGATGGAGTGAGCATCTTCCTATAAATAAGTACTTCAACCAATGAGGGAAGGAAGATTGAGAGAAAGGGTACTATCATATTTATGAAGAGCATCTGTTCCTTAAAAGTTAAATAACATATCGAACCTTTATATGAAGAGCATATGTTCCTTAAAAGTTAAATAGCATACCAGACCTTTATATATGAAAGTTATTAATTAATTTGAGTAAATCGCGATTTTAGTCCTTGAGGTTTGACCTAAAATGTCATTTTAGTCTAAATAGTTTTTTTCTTGTCAATTTAGTACAAATAGTTTTTTTCCTGCCATTTTAGTCCATGACTTTTGTCAATTTTTTTACCAATTCCATCCAACCCACTAACTCCATTCAAAAAATTCAGTTAACTTAGGGGTATTTCGGTCAAACCTCATTTTTCTTTATTTTTTTTTTTGCAGATGCGATGGTATGGGGATGGTGGTGTGTTGATTTAAAGTGAAGATGATGGCAGTGATTGATGGTTTACGATGATGGCGGTGGTGTTGGTTGATGGCGTGGGTGGTGAAAAAGTGGCCGGTGGTGGTGAAAATGGTGGGTGGTGGAAGGTGAAGGTAGGTGGTGGCGATGATAAAGGTTGTGATGGGGTGGGTGGTGGGAGGTGGTGGTGTGGATGAAAATGGCAAAAATCACAAAAGTCAAGGACTAAAATGATATAAAGAAAAACTATTTGGACTAAAATGGCAGGAAAAAAAATTATTTGGACTAAAGTGGCATTTTAGGTCAAACCTCAAGGACTAAAATGGCAATTTACTATTGTATTTTGATGAAATATTTGATGGTAAAAATCTATACAAAGAAAACCCACTTTTGATCTTTGTATTTCATTTCATAATAGTGGCGTAGCTTGAGGGGGGGACTTTTCGCTCATAGTGCCTCGTATGTCGTTTTCGTATAGAATTTTTTAGATATACGTTCTGACACCCCGGTTTTATAATTTTTTTAGGTATACACGTTTTCGACCCCCGGTCGAAAATTTCAAGCTTCGCCACTGTTTCATAATATATGTTCAAATATATGTCAATTACACTTTAGTAATCATTCACGATCCAAATTCTTGCATATATGATATGATAAAGATAATACCCTAGTATTCTTAAGTGTTTCTACAATTTGATTAATATCTTAGGGTTTAATTTTGAATGAATTTAATGATGTACTTACATAGTAAATGTGTTGGTATAAGACAACACATGGATTTAATGATATTTGAGATCAGATCTGTGGTACATCCCATGTAATTGGGAGTTGACCATTACCTAGTGGTACTTCTTGGATCCAAGTAAATGTGAAAATTTGGTTATTTTGTGTGAATAAGTCTGGAAATTTATTATAAATGTTAGATTATGCACACTAATACAAGAGTTTGTATATTGTAAAGGTTCATATATGGTTGTGTTTTGTGTTAATTATATCTGGTATTAGCATTGTCTTATGATATAAACACAAGGTGAATACAAGATTTTAAAGGTCTGGAATCAAACATGGAAATTTTGTTTGTAAGGTTGTGGGGTGTGGCATTAGCAAGGGGTTCGGTGATTCCCATGCGACATCGGCGCCAAATCATCCCCACCCATTCGACTTTAGAATTCAAGAGATTTTTCTTCATCTCTCTCTCTCTCAAACTCTCTGTTAGTGCAGTATGTCTATGTCTTAGTCTTGTATCGAGTCTGTTTAGAATGGGATAAATGTAGAGGTTTGAAAGTTATTTAAGTTGTGTATGCATCAAGTTCGCCCGAACTTGTGCATGGTTGATCAAGTTCGGCCGAACTTGATCACCCCATGTCACAGTTCAGCCGAACTTGTGGGTCTATATATAGTGGAGCCTCTAGGATCTCATTAGTAACTTTTGCACACTTTGAGGCGAAGCCCTGTCGGATCAGGATCTCGAATGTACATGAACTTTTGATCAATAAAACAAACTTTAATGAGTAATTCTTGCATATGTGATTAACTTGTCATATAAATTCCGCATATATGGACAATAGATACCAATTTAGGTTCCCGAGCTATTAAGCAGCGATCTAACAAGTGGTATCAGAGCGAAGTTGAAAAAGAAATTCTGACGACAAGGTGAAGTTTCTAGAAGGATATCGTGGATATTTGAAAGCGTTGATAGAAAGTCTGCAATATGTAAATGAAGATTGCAGAAAGAAATTGCTGAGTTACGATCTGAAAGAGACTTGAATGATAAAAGATTTACAAGACTCCAGAAAGTGTTATCGAATAGTCTGGGTATTGATTTCAAGGAAGAATACGAACGTTTAGATGAGCAAGAAGCTAAAGAGGAAGCTGAGAAAGAGCTTGCAGCACAAGGCAAGGGTAAGAATGTAATTGATGGTGTGCCCAAGATAATTAAAGAGCTTGTGATTGAAAATGTTGATACTTCAAAAGCTTCTAAGTCCGAAAGTATTCCAGAAAAAGAAACTGAACAGAAGGACGATGATGAAGCTGAAGGACGAAGATGATGTAGAGGGTGAAAGCCGAGTATTAAATTGGTTAAATGATGAATTTTATGTATGTCGTGTGTGTTTACTTGCCTAGAATATGTTAACTAGAGATCTAGTTGTTTTGCAGGTAAAACATGTAATTTGGCAAAGTTATGGGAGTTAAAGTGGAAGTGGAATGTTTGAAGATGATATGTAAAGCTTGAAGAGTGATTCTGAAGCTTTTCGGTTGGATACGAGATGTATGAGTGCAAGATGCGGGAATGGATGAAGTCTAGGGGCCATTCGGGTCTTAATCGGAAAGTGGTTTGTGTTTTATTACGTGAGAGATTGAAAGATGAGAAGTCTAGGGGTCTTATTGTCATTTGAGGAAAGTTGGAACAAAGAGGAATAAAGCAAATCATCCGCGACCGTCGCCGACGGTTACCTCACCGTCACTGACGGTGAGGGGGTTTTGGCTCACAATCAACAGAAACACGAAACTGTCGGTGACGGTGGGGGAACGTCACTAACGGTTGGGTATTTTAATGTGAACAGCAAGTCGCTATCGTCACTGACGATCTAGGACCGTCGGTGACGGCCCGGTTGACGGAAAAGCGTGATTTTTTGGTATTTTAGATATATTAGGGCTTTCAAGAGGTATCCTGGCCATATCTAACACTTCTAGAGACGAATTTCACCATCCAAGAGCATCAAGATCAAGGCTTTTTCACTTCTTCATCATCATTATCATCCGCACATCCAAAGATCGAGATCATGAATTCATCATCCAAGACTTTTGTTGACGTCTCGAGCGAGATGAGCGCAAAACTCTCTATGGTTTCCTCCGGTTGGAGGGTTTTTGTATGTTTATTTGATTATGTGTTTATAACTCATTTGAATCCGGCAATCTAAGCATTCGATGCTTTTTTCCGGTAACTTGATTCATCGATTGTAAACAGTTGGTTTTTACTTAACTTTAATTCTTAATCATTCAGTTCCCGAGAGTTCTAGTAATTGGGATTTATTTGATGTGGGATTAGGTTGGTAATTGTAACTAATAGTTGTTTGATAACCTCCCATTATGATTGACCGAGTACTTAGTCTGCAATTATCACAATTGATGAGTTATGGTTTGTTTACATGTCTATGTGAATGTTAAGTTAAACACGTAATGGAATTTAACTTACAAAACCTGAATACCGGAGGAACCATTCTTCCTCTTATTGATAAAAACTTACTTTATTAGTTCATAATTTAGTTAATCCTCAAATCAATCAAACACAAGTTAAGTTTTCATAGCTGTTAGATAAACTCAGCTTTATTAAATTTTCCACAATCATCCTCTGGTTCGATACCCGACTTACTCTATCTACATAGTTTATTTCGGTTTTTGCATGACACTAACACAGTCATCAAAATGGCGTTGTTGCCGGGGAGGCGTGCGCAAAGTATTTAATTGTTGAGTTTAGTTAGATAAAAAAGTTAAAAATCCAACAATATTTCTTTTATTTGTATTTCGTTCAGAATTACCGAGGTTGCTTTTGTTTGTGTGTGTAGGTGATCACAATCGTGTATGCATCATACTCGGAATTCCGGAACTCATCATCGCTAGTCTTTTATCCGGAAATCGAGAGAACAGTTTGACATACTCGAGTTGTACATCGGGAAAACAGAGTTTTGCAATCACCATAACCACCTCTAAAGTAATGGAGCATTCAAGTAGTTTCGAGACACAACCAGTCACTCCTTCGGGACCAAACCCAATTCTCACCAACACCATCATAGCCAGCCCCAAATACCACAATACCACATGAACCACAATCAGTACCCACGCAAACCACGCAACCTGCTGTTACCCAAATGCCACCCATACCACCAAGACCGTTCTCAATTCTAAGTGATCTTCCACCCTACCCCAGTCAATATCAAGAACAAACAGCAACCCTCCAACACTCGTCACCATACGTTCGAGTTGTTACTGGTGGCACCACGGCTCCATCAGACCAAACCGGACCATCCACCTCCACTATAAACCGAACTCAACCAGTTCAGTATGCATACTTTCAACCTTCACAAGGGCAGCAACATTATTCATCAGGGCCTACAACTCTAAATCAGCAAGAAGGTATGTATAGGCATGAGGATTTAATATGACAAATATGAAGGGTTGGAGGAATTCAAATCGATAGACAGATGCTGGGACTAGGAATTCAAGTGGGGAATGATACAGGAGTTCGATCGAATGGTAGGGAAATCTACGAACCAGTAGGTAATCAGCAGTCATTTCAAACAGCACCTCAGGTGAATCAGCAAGTACCACATACCAACAATTTCCCCACAACAGCAAACCAGAGCCATTAAACCAGCAGCCGTATAGACTGGATATTCCATTACCACCTCCAGTACCACAGATGTCAGGACAGGCAAGACCTCTTCCTTGAAACTTATCCCACCAGAAGGCATACCTATGGGATATAATAAAGGACCGTTAAGAGGGATAGAGAGCCACTTCAAGCCAGCAATAGCAAACAATCCTTCACCCCTAGTGGTTCCACAGTTAAGAGGAGGAAGATCGTTGAGGTACGTGAACAATCGATTGCCGGTTTACCCAAGTATCACGGCCATGCACACGAGGAGCCTTACTTCCACTTGGAAGCTTACGATGCTCGGTGCAACACGATTGCAAGTCAAGGCTTTACAGCTGATGACGTGAAATTGGCACTCTTCTAATTCACGCTTGAAGACAATGCACAGAAATGGTTTCACTCTCTCCCTTCAGCATCAATTTTTACATGGCGCGAGATGCAACAGTCATTCTTGGATGAGTTTTATACTGCCTTGTGTACAAACAATGCAAGGAAGGACATTCGTGGCTTCCGTCAGCAACAAGGCGAGCTCTTTCATGAGTCTCTGAATCGTTTCAAGATGATGCTCAAGAACTGCCCGCATTATGGAATTCAACTGTGGGAGCTTCTTAACGCATTCCATGAAGGCTTAACCGAAAGGAAGCGAGAGAGATAGTTCCACGTCTAACGGGACTTTTGGCACAAACGATGAATTGCTTGATTGGGAAATTCGTGAACGAACTGCTAGAAACTCGAAACGGAAAGCACAATCTTCGAGGAGCTATGACATTCTGTGGTGAGAGCAGTTGAAGACACACCTGATACGGTTAGTGGACAATATCCTTTATACGGGCATTGTGTAGATTTTGGGCATATAGCCGATCAGTGTACAGTGGTTCTGGGTGGAAGTGATGATGTCCACTTTGTTCAAGGTGGAGGTGGAGGTAGAAATTTTACCTTGCAATCGAACACATATCATCCGGGCTTTCAAAATCATCCAAACTTGAGCTATGGGAACACAAATAATCAGCTTAACCCGGGATTTCAAGGAAATAATCGGTCGGGTGGTCAGAGGAATTTTAATCAAAATTGTTTCCAAAACAATTTTCAAGGAAATTACAACAATGCACAAAACAGATCTAGTGGTAACACAGATGGTTCAGGAGGCAATGATTTGATGGCGATGTTAAAGACGATTCAGCAGGATATGCAGAAGATAACTCAAAATTATGAGATTCGGGATAAGACGATACAAACGTTCATTACGCAGATGGGGCTGTTAGCAACTGAGATGTCCAGTTTGAAGCAGCAAAGTGGAAAATTGCCTAGTGATACTCAATCAAACCCGAAGAATGTAAAGAATGTACCGGTTAATGCGGTAAGTGTCGTTCCGAATAGTGAATTGATTGATATGAACCTAATGTCTCCTAGGGTTGATGTAATTGTAGGTATACATGATATGCATATAGGGGATGCTGGTATTGACTTGGGGGAACCAGTGATCCCAATTCAGATTGGGAAATTCAAGATTCACAAGGCACTGTTTGATTATGGGGCATCTTGAGTGTCCTTCCTGGTAGTTTGTACGACCGTACAATTTTGGGCCATTGGAAGAGTGTAACCCACATGGTGTTTGCGGATGCTAGCGAGAAGCGACCGAGAGGAATGGGAAGAATATAAAGATTCAAGTGGGTGAGTTTTTCTATCCGGTCGATTTCTTAGTGGTTAATTATGCTTCAACACGGACATGTACGCAGCCACAGGGTAATATTAGGAGGCCCATTTCTGTATACTGCGAATGCTCAAATGGATTGCAGAGGTGGGTTTGTGACCTTAAGTTATCAGGGTCATAAATTATATTTCAATGTATTGCTTCAATCTATTTCGTATAACCCAAGTGATTATGTTGAAACTGATGAAGATACTGACGGTTCAAGTTCTAGTGGAATAGTGTGTTAGAGATTTGGGAGCACTGAGGACGAGAGTATCGTGGAGTATGAAGATGAGAAGGTTGTAGTGGATGGATGGCAGATGTCGAATGATGGTTGGGGTCAAGATAAGAAAGTTGAGGATGATTCAGATTCCGATGGAGACATACCTATATCTCAATACTGGTCGGAAACGTACAATGTTAAAAAGAAGGAAGGTGTGCAAATGGAGCCGATGAGAGGAAACCACCTGACGGTAGGTTTAGATTGGGCGACCAAGTTGAGTGTACTCCTAACTGGAGTGAAGCTATGACCCTCCCTAAGGATTGGATGGAGAGGTATGGAGACAAGAGGGGAGGTAAGCGATCATCTGAACCACCTTGAGCACGTCAGGTATGGTCTGGCTGAAGACCTTTAAACTTAGCGCTCTCGGGAGGCAGCCCGAGGATGTAGAATTTTATGTTTTATGTCGTTGGTGTGCTTTGTGCTTTGCAGGTGGTATGTTGTTATCTTTATGGGTCTAATGGTTCAAGTGTGGGGATGTTTAGCAACATCCCCAGTTCGAGAGCATAGGATCTGTGAGATGGGTACTATTTGGCTCAAGCGCAACAGTTAAGGCACCGCAGCTACTTATTTGTTCAAGACCAGGTGCTTGCGTTATCTTGCTCTGCTTTATTTTGGTGTGTTTCTGTGTTTGGTGGTGTTTAAACTTATTATGTTGTGTTTTGGGAATGAGTGTTATTTATTTGTTAGGAGTTAGTCGTTCAGTTAGGATGTTTGGTTGGATTCCCGGGCAATTATTTTTAAAAGTACCATACATTGGGGACAATGTATCCAAGTGTGGGATGGGAAGCCCGGGAAGGATTTGCGGAGAAAAGTTTGAAGAGATGAATTAGTGATTGGAAATCGATGAAAACAGAAAAATTGAAAAAAAAATTGAAATTGAATTTTGAAAATTTTTCATCACCTGAAGCTTGCTAATTAGATACGAAAACCTAAGTTTCAGTCACTAATGGATTCCTTACTGGTAATAGACTAGATTAGTTCCCTTGTCATGGTTGTTCCTTTAAGTTTCATGAGAGTAGGCTTGGCAAGTGTTTGTATAGAAAAGAGTTGAAAAGAGATGTCTATCTAGGGGTATCATGTTTCTAATCGCATATGCTACATGTCGTTAACCCTTTTTACCTTTTCTTGGTGAGATCTTGAGCCTGTAGATGGATATGATGCATCTTATGATGAATTTGTTTGTTGAGTGCAAGGCTGTGTGTTATTCTGTGTTAGAACTTGTGTGATTTGATGCATGTTGAGATTGTGGGTTTGACATGTGCACATAGGTGATAAAGGCATTAGGATATGTGTTCTTCTTTCGTGTTTGTATTTGTTACGTGTGTTCACCAAATTCCTTAGTAGCCCTGTTGAGCCTAATTACCTTTCGTTGTTCACCCGCTTTTTTTGTGAAGACCGACCGTGATGATAGTAAAAAAAATCCGAAAATTGAAAAATATACAGAAAAAGAAAAATAAAGCAAAAAGAAGTTGATTGTTATTTGCTGATTGGGTAGAAACCAACCAAGCGTGAGTTTGAATAAGTTGTCATGGTCTAGTTATTGTTTGTGAGCCAATTAGAAAAGAAAAACCAAAAATATTTTCCTACCTTAGCCTAAGCCCAAAACCGGAAAAGTCCTTTTGATATGTGTCGTGTTAGATGATACAGTGGAGGTGTGATTGTCATACAAGCTTATGATTGCAGGATTTCGCATGTGCTTAATTGAGTGTTTTATACTAGCACATTACATGCTAGTTCAGATATTAAACCGAGAGGAGAGAATATGTTGAGAGGTGTGTAGCATGTGTAGTATTTTAAACATGTTAGTTTTAGATAGACAAATCTTATATTGTGAAGCTGCATGAATTGCTTGTCAAGCTGTAAATATTGATTGTCTCAGTCTATGGAACGGGTATAACTTGGGAACTGAACACGTTGAATTAGTTAAGGGTTTAGAGGTATTGATTACTGTGGTGATTAGTTCTAGTTGGTTTGCTTGAGGACAATCAAAGGTAAGTGTGGGAATGTGATGAAGAGGGTGAAAGCCGAGTATTAAAGTGGTTAACTGATGAATTTTATGTATGTCGTGTGTATTTACTTGCCTATAATATGTTAACTACGAGATCTAATTGTTTTGCATGTAAAACATGTAATTTGGCAAAGTTACGGGAGTTAAAGTGGAATGTTTGAAGATGATATGTAAAGCTTGAAGAGTGATTCTGAAGCTTTTCGGTTGGATACGAGATGTATGTGTGCAAGATGCGGGAATGGATGAAGTCTAGGGGCCATTCGGGTCTTAATCGGAAAGTGGTTTGTGTTTTATTACGTGAGAGATTGAAAGATGAGAAGTCTATGGGTCTTGTCATTTGAGGAAAGTTGGAACAAAGAGGATTAAAGCAAATCATCCGCGACCGTCGCCGACGGTTACCTCACCGTCACTAGACGGTGAGGGGGTTTTGGCTCACAATCAACATAAACACGAAACCGTCGGTGACGGTGGGGGGAACCATCACTGACGGTTGGGTATTTTAATGTGAACAGCAAGTCGCTACCGTCACTGACGGTCTAGGACCGTTGGTGACGGCCCGGTTGACGGAAAAGCGTGATTTTTTGGTATTTTAGATATATTAGGGTTTCAAGAGGTATCCTTACATATCTAACACTTCTAGAGACGAATTTCACCATCCAAGAGCATCAAGATCAAGGCTTTTTCACTTCTTCATCATCATTATCATCCGTACATCCAAAGATCGAGATCATGAATTCATCATCCAAGACTTTTGTTGACGTCTCAAGCGAGATGAGCGTTAAACTCTCTTTGGTTTCCTCTGGCTGGAGGGTTTTTGTATGTTTATTTGATTATGTGTTTATAACTCATTTGAATCCGGCAATCTAAGCATTCGATGCTTTTTGCCGGTAACTTGATTCATCGATTGTAAACAGTTGGTTTTTACTTAACTTTAATTCTTAATCATTCAGTTCCTGAGAGTTCTAGTAATTAGATTTATTTGACGTGGGATTAGGGTTGGTGATTGTAACTAATAGTTGTTTGATAATCTCCATTTACGAATTGACCGGAGTACTATAGTCTGCAATTATCACAATTGATGAGTTAGGGTTTGTTTACATTCATGTCTATGTGAATGTTAAGTTAAACACGTAATGGAATTTAACTGCAAAACCTGAATACCGGAGGAACCATTCTTCCTCTTATTGATAAAAACTTACTTTCTTAGTTCATAATTTAGTTAATCCTTAAATCAACCAAACACAAGTTAAGTTTTCATAGCCGTCAGATAATACTCAGCATTATTACATTTTCCACAATACTCCTTTTGTTCGATACCCGACTTACTCTATCTACATAGTTTATTTCGGTTTTTGCATGACACTAACGACAGTCATCAGAAGATAAAGATGATGAGCCTGTAGATGATCCAAAAGATGATTCTTACAACGATGATGATAATGATGATGGTCAGGGTGGTATTAGATTGAAAGTTGTTGATGCGAAAGTGACTGATGAGTTTGATTTTACTTCCCTACTAAATGATGATGTAAACATGATGGAAGATCAAAGTAAGGGGGAGACATCAGGGCAAGCAGGTAAACAGATGAAGATTTGACTGATGCAATTGTTGCAATGCCTGTTGCTGCTATGCCTACAAAACCGTTGGTACTTATGTTAGAACACAATGTCGAAGAGGGAGAGTTTGTTCACAACATGTCGAAAGAAGATCTTGCAAGCTGCTAAATGTTGATGCTGAATCGTTTGATTTTGATTTTGAAGAGGAAATTATGAATATTGATACGTTTGAGCCAAACAGTACTGCTACAAACGAAGATCTGATGCTGATGATTATGACAGAGTTATTATCGAAGATAAATCAGACGATGAAAAGGATGAAGAAGAGAAGTATGTTGGTTTGAACACTGATAGTTTTCCTACGTTTGAAGAAATGTACGAACAGCTGAACGAATACTTGTTAGAAGAAAAGATTGCAGAGTCTGTTCGTGAAGGCAAAGTTCCAAAGCCTATGACTAAAGCTGAGATTGCAGAAGCAAAGAAATCCTAGTTTAAAGAAATGCCTAAAGAAAGAAAGTTTTGACAACCATTAGCATTCTTTACCAGAGACGCCGACAAATCATTAGGTGATATCCTAAGTTGGGGGTGGCTAAAAGAGTTGAACGTCTACGCCATCAAACGTGAATTTGGCGTACAGTACTTTTGATACATGGCAGATTTCAGTACGCTACCTTATTGGGATGTGGAGGAATTGGTGCAAACGAGGAATGTAAGTTACCATATGAAGTTTATTGATTAGTTGCTATGGAAGATGGTAAAATTTGAAGCAACTCAAGGGTTCAAATACTGGAAGTCGTTTATACCTAAACGCCGAATCAAGACTAACAAGCAAACGGGTGAGAAAGACATTACGCTGATAATGAAACGTCCGCATGCAATGAAGAATATGCCTCTAATGCCAATTGAACAAGATTTCTATCCTTTGTTCAAGTGGTGGCAAGTTGATCCAGTGACGTGTGAGGCAGTTATAGTCTTGAAGTTTGAAGAACATTTGGATATTACAAAAGAAAGGTCAGCCGAAGTGCTACAAAAGGAAGGAATTTGGGGACTTTGGAGAACGATACGTATACTAGACCTGATGTGGCTAGTGAACTGTTCACAAGATTTGTTATGAGAAGCGTGAAGAGGTACAGGCGAAGCAGTATCAAGGGATCGTTAATGTTTTCTACGCTCACGCCGTAAATTCTGGAAGGATGTGGGAATCAAGCTGGCGAGAGCTAGAACGTGAAGAGTTTTTAATAGAAGAAAGGCATCTTGAGCGTTTACATGAAAAAGGTAGGTAGGCGAGACTTAGACGTTTTTAATTTATGACAAAGGTGCCACCTACTGATCAAACGCCGATTCCTGCTCAAGAGAGAAGAAAGAAACCATATAAGAACTTATTTGGGCGTTGCAGATAGATGATTTGAAGATAGAGCTTTTGAAGACTGATCAAGACGAAGACGATATCCAAGGGGGAGTCTGATAGTGCAGTATGTCTATGTCTTAGTCTTGTATCGAGTCTGTTTAGAATGGGATAGAATGTAGAGGTTTGAAAGTTATTTAAGTTGTGATGCAACAAGTTCGACCGAACTTGTGCATGGTTGATCAAGTTCGGCCGAACTTGATCACACCATGTCAAAGTTCAGCCGAACTTGTGGGTCTATATATAGTGGAGCCTCTAGGATCTCATTAGTAACTTTTGCACACTTTGAGGCGAAGCTCTGTCGGATCAAGATCTCGAATGTACATGAACTTTTGATCAATAAAACAGACTTTAATGAGTAATTCTTGCATATGTGATCAATTCCAAACCTAGTTATGTGATTGAACCATAGTGTTTATAATTTTAAACCCGGGTGTGAATCATTTTACAAATCATTGTTCTTAATCAAATTCAAGTATTGCATTCTTAGTTACTGACGAGGTATGACCCGGAACGGCTAATCCGACCCGATCATTACCTATTATTTGAGTATAAACAATTAATGGAACACGTTTATTCTAGAATCTTTTATTCCATATGGATAAATGATATAACTAAATCTCCAAGATTTTGGGAAGATCATGTAAATCCCTAACTTATCGGAGCCAATCCTAAGTTAGAGGAAACCCTAATGGAAAACTATAAATAGAGGTAAACATCAAAGGTATGGATATAAAATATTCTCTCTCTCAGTATACATTATTACTCCCAATACCGAGACTTATTCTCACGCCGGAGGGTGGTTACAGGAATAACCTCATTCCTGTAACGAGTCCTAACGGTGTTACTGTTTTGCAGCCATCTGTTCAGATCATCGGAGGGTCCAAGTTCTAGTTGGAGCCTTACCATCAGGTCAGTGTTTCTTCATTGGCGCCATCCATGGGACCTGTGACAACACCAATAAACTTAGACCCAATGGTGAACGATCAGAGCACGGCAGGAACACCAGAAAACCAATCGTCTGTAACCAGCGGCACGGCTTCAACAACAGTACCAGCGGCTACGGTCACCCCAGCATCACCAGTGGTGACCAGGTCCCTGGACCTGGAGTTTGAAGCAGAAGCTCCCCCAGGATATCAGCGGCTTCCAGGTGTTTCCCATGGATCGGTGGCGGGGAATCCCCTATCATATACCTCCTAGAAAGCCCGACAGGGAGCCTCCACCCTGGCTCCCATAGCCGTGTACACCCCTTCATCGAACACCATTGCACAGACCCTCAGTCCCGGGAGTGCGCTAATTACAACGGTCGCGGTAACCGGGGGAATACAACCGTCGAGTACGATCCAGTACCACCAATCATCTTTCGCTCACACCATGCCGCCATTTTATTCCGCGGCACTCACAGCAGCGTTGTCCACGCCACCCCATCAACCGGTTGTCATGCCGCCCGGCATCATGAATGCCCCAGTTGCACTAGGGAACCAGGCTTACTTCCCGGGCTATTACTATGCGCCCCCTTTTGGGTATCTTCAACCATACAACAACCAAGCATACACTCTTCAGATGACGACACAAGGTTACGTTCAACAGTCGCGTATGGCGGCTGGTATGCCACCATGGTGGCATATCCCATGTCACAGCAGGCATACAGCCAAGGCCAACCGGCTATGGAACCTGTCTACAACAAAGGCAGTACTTCCAGACCTCGTTTCTCACCTGGTGAGGGGCCCACTAATACATCTCAGCCCTTGGTTTCTCAAGGGATAAGACTCAGCGAAACGGATCACCCCACGCAGCCATGCAATGGGGAAGAGGATGAACTCACCAGACCTTACAAACCCGCCGACGTTGCGGACAAGTCAAAGTTCACGAGACGGATTGTTGAAGCTCCAATCAAGGAAAAACCCAAGATGCCACAAACCGTGGG
The DNA here is from genome assembly GCA_947069175.1 of Scalesia atractyloides. Taxonomy (NCBI): domain Eukaryota; kingdom Viridiplantae; phylum Streptophyta; class Magnoliopsida; order Asterales; family Asteraceae; genus Scalesia; species Scalesia atractyloides. The sequence continues at coordinate 22,829,539 of CAMTDV010000014.1, read as the reverse complement.
AACATATGATGGTTTAAGCGATCCAGATAACCACCTCAACTTGTTCAAAAGTGCCGGAGAAGTCGCATGTTGGCCTATACCCCTCTGGTGTAAGATGTTTGTACAAACACTGGTATGGGCGGCACGGGTGTGGTGGGATGGTCTTCCCACGGGCGAGATTGACAGCTTTGAAGATTTGGTTTCCAAATTCCAATTGCAGTTTAGTCAGCAAAGACGACACACCAAGGATCGAAACGAGCTCCTTCACATTCGTAGGCGGGAAAACGAGACCGTCGAGAATTTCATCATCAGATTTAACAAAGAAAGTTTGGCGATCCCAGGCATCACGAACGATCTGGCTTGTGGTGCGTTCCTACAAGGGGTGAACGACGACGAGTTGCTACGAACGCTTTATGGGAGAGACGGCGTACCCGTAACCATCGACGAAATCCTGAGAATAGCCAACGTGTATGTCACGCAAGAAAAAACGTGGCAGCAGTCATGCGGCCATCCGAAAAAAGGAATCGCAAAAGGGACAAGATGACAGGGAGCACGGAACTCGAAACCCAAGGGTAAAGGCGAAAGGTTCCATAGGAGTGATCGTTCTGACTCACGATACGACAAACCTAAGAGTTCCTACTCAAGAAGCGACTCGTCTTCAAGGTTCAGATCCGACTATCCCAGTTTGAGCAAAACACCAGCAAAATCTTGGCCTCGGAGAATCTAAAGCTCAATCCTCCAAATCGCTAAGAGATACGCCTAATAAAGACACCGAAAAATACTGCAATACCACAAGGGCAATGGTCATGATACGAATGATTGTTATCAACTGAAGAAGTAAATCGAGTACTACGTAAAGAATGAAAAGCTCGCCCACCTGGTTCGAGACATAAAGCAAGGTCCGCCTACTGTCAAGGAAGACCCAGATAAAGGAGTGGGCAAAAGACAACGGGAGATAAACATGTTACATGCCGACAAAGCAAAGGGAGTGAAAAGAAGTTTCTCCACCCTTGAACCCTGGATGCTGGTAACCATGACAGTAGAACCACAGACAGAAGACCTGGACCTCATAGTTGATCCTCTCATCATATCGGCCGCCGTAGGTGATTATAACATGAGGAGTATACTGGTTGACACGGGAAGTTCCGAAGACATAATATATGAGCACTGCTTCAACAGGATGCAACCGGAGGACAAGAAACTCCTTGAGCTAGTACATGCCCCTATAAAAGGTTTTACTGGGGAAAAAGTTGATCCAATCGGTCAAATCACTTTTCCGGTAACCTTCGGTCTAGCTCCCCGGGAAAGAACCATACTTCTAACGTTTCTTGTGGTATGCGCTGAGTCGCATCATAACGTGATAATCTAAAGGTTCACTTTAGGAAACTAGATGCTGTGATATCCACGGCGCAAGGTTTCATGAAGTTCCCTATGCCAGGAGGAGTCGCGACGGTCCGTCGGGAAAGAATAGGGGAAGTACTCAATACCAAAAGATGTCGCCAGGGACCTAGTGGAGCATTCGGTCCAGAAAGATGGGTTTTAAGTACGCGTGACCCTGATTAAACAGTTATCATAGGGGACAATCTGTCCCCAGAGGTCAGAGATAGCTTGAAGCAACTGCGGAAAAGAAACGCCGACGTCTTCGCTTTCGAACACTCCGACATGACCGGCATACCCCGGGATAAGGCGGAACACAAGTTGGCAACATTCCCCGGCATAAAACCGGTAGCTCAAGGAAAGCGAAGCATGGCTCCGGACAGAAAAGAAGCAGTAATCAAAGAGGTACGAAAGCTGGTCGAAGCAGGCATTCTTCGGGAAACAAAATACCACACACGGGTGTCGAACCCGGTAATGGTAAAGAAACCCGACGGACTTGGCGAATGTGCATTGATTTCAAAGATTTAAATAAAGCATGCCCAAAGGATGCATATCCGCTGCCGGAAATAGACTTCAAAGTCGATTCTCTGGTTCCGTTCCGATTTAAATGTTTCCTGGACGCATATAAGGGATATCACCAGATCAAGATGTCACGTGAAGATTAGGAGAAAACATCGTTCCACAATGACATAGGCATTTTCTGTTACACAAAATGCCTTTTGGCTTACGTAACGTAGGCGCCACCTACCAGCGGCTCATGGACAAAGCCTTTGAAAAACATATTGGTAGGAACCTGGAAGTATATGTGGACAATCTGGTAATCAAAAGCAGAGAGGAAAAGCAAATGTTAAATGGCATAGAGGAGACTTTCCGAAAGCTGCGAGAGTACAATATCAAACTTAATCCCCAGAAGTGTTCGTTCGGGGTCGAAGAGGGAAAATTCCTGGGAGTGGTGGTCACTCAGGAAGGCTTCAGAGCCAATCCTGAAAAGATAGCCGCCATAACGCGAATGTCGTCACCTAGAACCCTGAAGGAGGCACAGACGTTAAATGGGCGATTAGTTGCTATAAACAGATTCCTTGCAAGACATGCATAGAAGTCCCTACCTTTATAAAAACCTTGAAATATTGTCTCAAAAGAGAAACTTCAAGTGGACCCGAGACGCAGAAGAAGCCTTGCAAGATATGAAACGGTTTATTGAAAAGCTACCCACATTAACAGCCCCTTGCCCTAACAAACTCTTGAAGATGTACCTGGCAGCAGCACATGCCGCGGTCAGTGCAGTACTTATGGTTGAAAAAGACGGGAAACAAACGCCGGTTTACTACATCAGCCGTGTGTTGGCGAGACCGGAAACGCGATATCCCACGCTTGAAAAACTGGTAGTCGCGCTTGTTCACGCTACCCGGCGTCTCCGAAAATATTTTCAGGCTCATCGTGTGCAAATCCTAACAAATTACCCATTGCAACAAGTACTTCATAAACCGGAGATTTCTGGGAGGTTGGCAAAGTGGGCAATCGAGTTAGGGGCCCTTGACATCGAGTATCGCAAGCGAACAGCTATCAAGGGACAGGTAATCGCGGATTTCCTAGCTGAAATTCCTGAAGGGAGGTCATTGACGACCCGGTGATTGACAGTAGTTCAAAAGCAGGCGCATCCTCACAAGTCTGGAAGTTGTACACAGATGGGTCCTCTAGTGGAAAAGGGGCCGGCGCAGGTCTCATGCTAATAAGCCCTGATGAAGTAAAGCTTATGTATGCCCTACGTTTTGATTTCGAATGCTCCAACAACAATCTGAATACGAAGCCCTATTGGCAGGCCTGCGAATGGCACAGTCTATGGAGCAACAAGGATTGAGGCGTATGTTGACTCGCTACTTGTCAACAACCAGGTAAACGAGACATACGAGGCCAAGGAAGAAACGATGGCGAAATATCTGGCTAAAACCAAAGAGCTCATAGCCTCTTTCGAAAGCGTCAGACTCAACCACGTCCACCGCGGTAGGAACCAGATAGCCGACGCTTTGAGTAAGCTGGCTACGTCGGGCATGGAAAAGGAAGTAAAGATAGAAACGCTTCAATCACCTTCAATTGAACACCGGGAAGTTTTCGCGGTGACGGCGGAAAGATCTTGCTGGTATACGCCTATTCTACTAGACTACCTCACAAAGGGAGCACTACCGTCCGCCAAAGGCGAAGCTAGAAAAATACAGGTAAAGGCACTACAATATGAAGTACATGATGGCACGCTATACAAGAAAACGTATTTGGGGCCACTATTACGATGTGTGTCCCCTCAGAAGCCATGTATTTGGTACATGAAATACATTCCGGCATATGTGGGATTCACGCCGGGCCCATGGCGATAGTGGCTAAAATTCAGAAAGCTGGGTACTATTGGCCTGGAATGCATGAAGAAACGTTGTAGTCGAACTCAGAAAGTGCCTCATGTCAGAAATATGCTCCCCAAACACTACGTCCCAAGAATAACTTAAATCCGGTGACAGCAGCATGGCCTTTCTAGAAATGGGCAGTGGATATTGTGGGACCATTCCCTCCAGCCCTGGGAAAACTCAGATACTTGATTGTGGCAATTGATTACTTCACCAAGTGGGTGGAGGCAAAGCCGTTGGCAAAAATAACGGCCGAAAACGCCAAAAAGTTTCTTCAGGAAGCAAATTGTCTGCCGATTTGGGCTCCTGCTATACCTGGTCAGCGATAATGGTACACAATTCACAGATCGAGTATTGCAAGATTGGTGTGTCGAGCTGCAGATTCAAAAGTTTTCACGTCAGTGGCCCACCCTAGGGCAATGGTCAAGTCAAAAGAGCAAATAGAAGCCTGCTGGATGGAATTAAAAGACGGCTAGACCACTAGGGAAGCTCGTGGATAGAAAAGCTGCCAAATGTCCTCTGGGCACATCGAACCATGCCTAAGACAAGCAACAATGAAACCCCGTTCAGCCTGACCTACGCACAGAAGCCATGATACCGGCAGAGGTAGGGCTACCTCGCTAAGGCGCCTGACGGTCAGTGATAACGATAAACTCTTGCGCAAAAGCCTGGACGCCTTGGAAGAACGGGGGAGGCAGCCGCCATCAGCAAGGCAAAGTACAAGAAAACTTTAGAAAGGTTTTACAACAAGCGCTGGGCTCAACAGACTTTCAAGGAAGGCGACTACGTTATGAGGGATAATGTAGCCAGCAGGGCGGAACCCACTAGCAAGCTGGGTCCTACCTGGGAAGGACCCTACATAATCCAAGAAGTTTTGGGAAAAGGGGCCTATCGCATATCCAGATTGGATGGCACAGCAGTCCTGCGTAGTTGGAACATAGCCCAGTTAAAGAAGTGCTAGATGTAGACGCCCGCCCCTAACGGCGAGGTAGGGTCTCTTTGACCAAAAACAAAGTGTAATTCGTCATCTTCGATGTCTCTCATTTTTAAAGCATTCATTAATAAACATTTACGTTTAGTCTTTATTGACATACATGACAACTTTGCTTAATATACATACACCAAAGTTATATTAATACAGCGCTAAAGTGGATATCTTGGTAATAGATACATAAACCACTACGAAAGATAGGTATTTTGGTAATAAGTACATTCAACTATCAAACAAAACCAAGTACTTGTCCCGTGTCAACAAAAAACATACAGGTCACCAAAAAATGAACATGTTCTACCCAATTAAACATCGGCAAACATTGCTAACACCTCTGCAGGGGTGTGCAACACCTCGCCATACCATTCCAGGGGGTGAGGATCCACGATCAAATCTTCATTCCCCGTCACGACAGCCGGATCGAGTTTCGCCAGGCCCAGCGGGTGCATTTGAGAGATATGGATTTTGTACTCGTCTAGAATGGACTTACAAAATTTGGTAGCAGGCAATCGAAGTTGCAGAACCTGAAGAAATCGCTGAACAGGGTGATTTTCCCTTTCTTTAATGGAAACGCTACATCCGTTTTTTAACGGCAACACCGGATTCCATTCCGGTTTAATATCAAATCTTGCAGCAAATTATTGAACGATGCTGCTCCCTACTTGCAATACAAGGCGTCAGGGATCGCAGGGGCCGTCGAAGACTCACCAATTTTGGAAGTCATGGAGGATTGTCAAATTACGGAAGAAGAAAGAAATATCATGAGGAAATGGTAAAAGTCCTAGGGGAGGCAATCTTTTTATAGATCAAAAATGAAATGAATTTTTGAATTTGAAAAGGCACACAAGGGGGAACACGTGTCAGAACAGGGAAAGAGCAATCGCCACCCTAATTATGACCCAACTGTCATTTCCTTTCACATCACCGCCATAATTTGAATTTACGGCGATACTTTTCGCTTGAAACTTATGCACTCATTGAGAATTTTTTATTAACTTCTTTTTAGTCCGATGTTATTAATTACATTTCATAACTTCGGACTGGGGGACATGACGAGGTATGACCCGGAACGGCTAATCCGACCCGGTCATTACCTATTATTTGAGTATAAACAATTAATGGCACACGTTTATTCTAGAATCTTCTATTCCATATGGATAAATGATATAACTAAATCTCCAAGATTTTGGGAAGATCATGTAAATCCCTAACTTATCGGAGCTCATCCTAAGTTAGAGGAAACCCTAATGGTAAACTATAAATAGAGGTAAACATCAAAGGTATGGATATAAAATATTTTCTCTCTCAATATACATTATTACTCCCAATACCGAGACTTATTCTAACGCCGGAGGGTGGTTACAGAAATAACCTCATTCCTGTAACGAGTCCTAACAATGTTACTGTTTTGCAGCCATCTGTTCAGATCATCGGAGGGTCCAAATTCTAGTTGGAGCCTTACCATCAGGTCAGTGTTTCTTCGGTTACAAATTGATAATCTAGTTTTTAGCTATTGGTCACCAATTGTTGGATATTCCAACTTTCTTTTCAAACTAAGCAAACTAAAAGATAAAGAATTAACACAACATGCTTCATAATGTTTTTCCTAATCAACACGTAACTTATAACACGAACCACAAACTCTTCATGGATTCGACACCTTTCCTACCACTTGCTATCTAGTTAGAGATACTTAGGAACAAATTTTCTCTTATCTTTGACCGGACCCTTCTATACCCAAAGGTGTAATATTAAATGAGGGTTTATTAGTGTAAATATTAATAACATGAGAAACTACGAATTGATAAATACTTGTTTGATTCTTTTAAATCAAATGGTCAACCATGATACATTAGAGTCAATATTTATTATGATTGATTCGTCAATATATTACTTTTTTTTAATAAATTGTATACAAATTGTTTGAGAAATAATCAAATAAATGATGTTGCTGGCAGTTAAAAACAATTCATGTTATATTTATATTGTATTATAATACATCAGTGAGGGGCATTTTAAAATACCTAAAATATAATAACTTTTTATCTTTTAATTTTTAAACACATCCTTAAAATGAGAGTAAATTGGTCTTTTAAACAATAATTATATACTCTTAATTTTTAAAAACATCCTTAAAATGAGAGTAAATTAGTCTTTTAAACAATAATTATATTTTAGCTCCCTATATTATTAAACTTTAATCTCTAAGTTTTAACATAATTATTGGTAATTAGTTACACTTTTCTCTCTCTACAACAAACTTATAATTCTTTTACGTATTCTTGACATATCTTTTAAACTATAATGTTTTTAAAAAAATCCAAAAGTATCGTGACGACCTACTCATTTTTTTGATGTTTTGATAGTTGTCTTGGTCAATACTGACGCGTGGATTAAAAGGTAAAACTAGATGATGTCATAGTGTATAAGTGATTAAAGTCAAACGTAATTATTCATTATCCTAGAATGTTTAATAGCTATAAAATGTCAAGTGATTAAACCTCATCTTTAACAAAATTATAGATAATCAGTTAATAGTTACATTTTATCCCCTTATAAAAAAAAACTAACTCCCCTCTCCAGATTTTTAAACGGTCATAACTTTTTTGGTACGTTAAAATATATCTATATATATATTTTTTTAAATTACACCATACGAATGAGTTGTTTATTCTCTTTAATTTGAGTATAGTATTGCTTTAGTTTTTCTAATCAAAAAATTTGATATGTTACGTGATTAACAGTGTCTGAGGGTGAGTAATAACTGAATCGTTAACCAAAACTGAACCGAAATCAACCAAGAGTTAACTAAAACTATTAACCGAAACCCGAATTAACCAAAAACGATTATCGATTTTTTTGTACCCTCATTTAACCATTCATATTTTCATATATTTCTAGTTTTTATACCTGGAGTTCATGTATTTCATATTTATACCTTCATTTTATGTATTTGTACCTCTATTTCATGTATTTATACCTAAATTTCGTATTTCTAATCAAAAGTTTTAGCCTAAGTTTGATTTTGGCTATTAATCGAAATTAAATGAATCAAACCAAAAACCATCAACCTAACTTAATAAACCAAATCAGTTAACTTAAAACGGATTGGTTAATAAAATTTGACTAATCGATGACCTCGATTTCGATTGAGGGTAATAATCTACCAACCAAACAATGCACACCATAACAATGTTTGTGTTTCCCGACGCATCACTCGCGCACCTATTGGTTGTTAACCAAAATCGGTTATTAGTGAGGAATAACTAAATCGTTAACCTAAACAGAACCGAAAACAATGAAACCGAATCGAAATCAACCAAAAACTGAATTAACTGAAAACTGAAAACCAAATTAACCAAAAGTCGTTTATCAATTTTTTTGTACTCTCGTTTAACCAAAATTAGTTGAACCGAATAGAATCATTTATATTTTCATATATTTCTAGCTTTTATACATCCGGTTCAAATATTTTATATTTTATATCTCCATTTCATATATTTATACTTTTATTTCATGTATTTATACCTCAATATCATATATTTCTAAGCAAAAGTTTTAGCCAAAGTTTGGTTTTTGCTATTAACTGAAATTATATGAACCAATCCGAAAACCGTCAATCCAACCAAATAAACCGAAGTGATTAACCAAAAACGATTGGTTAATAAAATAGACTAACCGATGACTTTGGTTTCGACAACCGTTTGCGGATAATAACCAAACCGACCGAACCATGCACAACACAATGAAATGGATTACCCGATTACTTCTCTTTTGATGCATATCTATCATGCTACAATAAATATTATATGAATAAGAAACCTATCAAAAACAAGTATCGCAATGCGATATGTCACTGACGCATCATGCGGGCATCCTGCTAGTTGTGTTAATATATAAGGTTGTGCGGTGCTCTTATGTTTAAATATAAAAGTAAAAGTAAAATATGGGCGCTGAAAATAGTAGCGGACTAGCGGCACCAAGAAAAAAAAGAATACGGAAACCCTGAATTTGCTAATATTCTGATTAACTTCAATTTCTCCTTCGAGTTCTTGCGGTCTATTCTCTCTTCATGACCCGCTCGTCTTCATCGATTCACTCTTCAGCCGTTGGTCTCACATCAATTCACCATCTATGATGTTGTTCTCTTTCGATTATCCTTATATTGTACTCTTAGAAATTTTGTATTTATGTTATATTCAATGCCTGACCTATACTACAAGTAACCCAAGTATAGGCCCAGGGCTTCCAAAAAAATAGGACTTTCACATAAAACAAAATTATTATGCTAACTATTAATATTAATGATGCAAACTTATTGTTTTAGATTTGTTTGATTATCTATACAAGTAAACCAGATTTTTGTTTGGTTTCAAACAAGGATAAAAGAGTATCGTTTATAATAACTAAAGAAAGAAAAAGGACCCGAAAATATCATTTCGCCTTGAGCCTTTAAAAAGGTTGGAACGGACTTGGTTCTGTTCACTATGTTATGATACGATTTTTAGTTGAAGAAACTTACGTATCAATGGTCAATGCTACAATGGTACATATGAAATTGATGTAATTAAAATAGAAGATTATACTGGTTGTGTAAAAGTTAATACTATAAAATACACAACTTGTGGACGTGGTTAGAATTCTGTTGGGCTTGAATGTCATCTTCAATTTTAAAACCAGCTGTGCATGTTTTGCTGCTTTTGTACTATTAGAATTAATGCATGTTTTGCTTTTGCTAAATTTGATTTTTTTTTTTTTTTTGCTATTTTTTTTCTTCTACAATTTGCTTTTAGTAATTATAAAACTAACATTAACTGTTAACATAAAACTTCAGACCAAGAGTGTAACTAAACAATAAACTACCACAGGATCTACGTATGAAGATGTTATTTAGCGTACATGGTATGGTTCACGGGAAGAAAACGGCATCACCGGCCCCCATTTGGATGGGGCGGTGATTCCACCATCCCGATTTCTTCATGTTTTTGGCCCAGATCTTGGTGTGCTCTTGATTTTGGAGCTTTTGATGAGCCCCGAATAGGAGGGGCAATGTTCACGTACAACCCCAAGCTTCTTGATTCCACCATCTCGATACCATATTGTGTACCCTTATTGGGTTATGCTAAACATACCCCACCTCTTCATTTTTTACTTATTGTACCCTCTCCTCTAAAGTTTTCTAGATGGGGTTTGTTTAGCTAGGCCTTATTTATTATGTAATCGAGTGTGTTGTATGTGTCTAGATGTTATGATGTTATTTATGAACTATTGAACCACTCCATACACATAGTTGAGATTTATACTAGTTTTTCTCCATACACATATTTAAGATTTATACTAGTTTTTGTATTTCACAATTTGTGATGACTCACAAACGTCTTAGTGAGTTAGTGACTTGAATAGTAAAAGCTTTAAATTCAAATTAAGAATTTTAAATTATGTTCTTCACTATTAATCTGATCTTGCAAATCAAGATAACAATAATCATTCTAGATCAAACATGCTACAATCACTATGCTAACGTAAGCCAATCAATAATCGTTCTAGATCAAACATGCTACAATCACTATGCTAACGTAAGCCAATCAATGGGATGGACAATTAAAGCAAGGAGGTATTTGAACTTTCAAGGACCAGACCAAGAAAAGAGCAAACATATTTCACATATCATTCTCAAGTTGAAGACTAGTCGACGCACAACTAACATGCTAAAAGTTGAAAAGGAATATTCATAGACATGTCAAAACTCCGTCATGATTAACTTACCGAAAAATAAGTCCTAACGTATTACATGATACCATTCGAAGGGTTGCCATCATGAAAACTTTATTTAACCTACAACTTTGAAAATCGATAGCTAAGGTTTTACAAACACCCTTAAACAATTCATAGAATGATAGTAGATAGAAAACGAAATGTATTCTTTTAGTTAATTTTTTTCGATTTGTTTCATTACGATACTGATACTATAATTCATGTACTTATGTTGAATGTTTAGGAAATTTTGTTCTTTTCAAACTCTACTTATAAATTCACAGATAGGACCAACAATGACATGTGACATTGATAGGACCACTAATTGTTTAGTTATATCAACACATTAATTATTTCTTGTTGATGATCAATATCTCATTTATAAACCCGCTAAATTTCATATAAATAAGTAAAATGTATGTTTTTCGTTATGAACTAAAAATGTTTCTTACAAGGAAATATGTTTTGATTCTATATACTTACCTTAACATATTTTATGAATAAATCAATCACTAAAAGAACAAAAATTGAAAATGGATGAGAAAATATTAAGGAGACCATTCTAATTTCCAAGTATAATAGGAACATGAAATTGGTTAAAAAGAGTTTGTATAAGTGGGATAAATTATTTTAATCGAGTTTGTAACAGAAAATTAAAAATATATTACAAATTATTATAAAGATCTTACGCAAATGACATGACCGATCAACAGAAATACTCTAACACTCCATTATTCCATACATCACACTAGATATATATCATATTCATGGAATACGATTCACTTTCAAGATGCCTTGTTGGTAAAATGGTAGACACGCGAGACTCAAAATCTCATGCTAAAGAGAGTGGAGGTTCGAGTCCTCTTCAAGGCATAATATTGAATTGCTAATGTAAGCTTTTTAGAATGGCTAAATCTCAAACCAAGTAATCCGAATCTTAAATCTACACAAATCTCGTGCTTTTTAGAATGGCTAAATCTCGTGCTTTTTAGAGCGTGGAAACCCCGGTGAACTTTTTGACCGATCCATTAGAAGTGAGATCCACCCTACGCCCCGCTGACATTCTTGTTTTTGGATGGGAAGGAGGGAAACACACGTGCGTTGATTTAACAGGTGTGTCTCCTCTCGTTAGGCTAAGGGACCACGGGTTTGTGGCGGGCCAGGAGATAACTAAGGCGGAGGAGGGCAAAGTAGCTTAGCACGAAAAAGCTTGCATCAAGAATCAACACGTGTTCATCCCGTTCGCATTCGATACCTTTGGCGCTCTCGCCCCTGAAGCGGCGCGGTTCTTCAAGCGGGTTCAGCAGGTGGTAAGTAGGAACACCGCGTATGTTAAGGAGCAAAATTTTGTGTTTAGGAGGGTAGGGTTTGCCATTCAGAATGGGATAGCGGCGCAACTTGTTGCCTGTCTACCTGTCATTAGTATGTAATCATCTCTGTTTTAATAAAAAAAATCTACACATTTTATGTGTTATAAGACTTCATCCTTCAATCTCGTGAGAAGAAGGTCGTGAATAGTAACTACAAGTACTTTAGAATGACATCCCTATCGGTATGTATTATATATTCATGGAATATATCACATCATAATTTGGTGGATTGATGATCTTTTAAGATCCTAAAAAGATTGTATTTTTAATATTAAATTGTTAAAAATGTTTTGGCTCACTTTCATTATAATGAATGGACCGATCCGACGGCGACTAATGGTTTGGCCAAAATGCATGATGATCTTAGACCCACACCAATAACAAATTAAGCGAAAAGACATCTATACGTGAGAGTGGCGTCAACTCATATTTGTCATGTGTGGCCTACGAAAACGATCCTTTCTTTCTTTGGTAAGAGTTGTATATTTCTAGTAATTTTGCATTGTCCAATCAATTTGTTAGCTTTCATGTTTTCTATTATCTTTATTACAATTTGTGTCATTATCTTACAACAAACGCTTTATTATTTATAATAAAAGTATGATTATTGGGTAAGAGAGATGATGCAATATTTATTTACATCATCCTACTAAGAGAAGTTTTAACACTCAATTAGCATCTAAGAGCACGATAATGCAAGTAAAACTCAAGCATTGCCTAAGGCAATTAATCTTTTCTCGGATGAAATGTATATCGATCTCAACATATTTCATGGATTGATAATTAACCAGTTTTGTAGAGATGTATAACTTGGAAAGTGAATTTCTGACACGACCTGAAAACACAAGATGAACCTAACATAAAATTCATGGGTTTTGTTTAGTCTAAATGGGTTCGAGTCAGTTTCAGGTTGAACCCGCGAACCCGCTTAGCTAAATGGGCCAGATTCGGGGTTAACCCGGTCGGGTTAGCTCATTTAACCCATTTATATTAAATTATATTTTTTACAATATGTTTTATGACATAAATTAATTTGGGGTGTGTATTTTTACCATAATTGTAACTTAAAAAAGGAAATTGACATTCTACAATTTAAATGGAATTTGATTATACATATTTGCTTTTTTAGCAAATTATAATTTTAATATATTAATTTCAAGAAAAAATAAAAAAATAAAAACATTCGGGTTGAACGGATCGTGTTCAGGTCAACCCGTGAATATTCGGGCTCGTATGTATGACACGATTTTTGGGTTCTGGTCGTGTTCGAGTTCTCGTCTAAAATTTTCGAGTTCGGATCGGGTTGAACCCGCCAACCTGCGAATACGACACGTTTATCACCCCCCCCACCCCTATGTATAACCCTAGTTCTGTCGTGAGTAGACCTGGCAATAAAACCCATTTGGGTATTTTGGGTTATTTTGAGTCATTTTAAAAATGAGGATGGGTCAGGATGGGATGGGTTAGGATGGGTTGTCAGTTATCTATTAAAAACAATTTGTGGGTTAGGATGTGTATTAAGCTGGGTAAATATATAACTCTAAAAGAAGAATCGTCAAATTCTTAATCTTATTCAAGTGCTCGTAGATGTAAAAAAAAAATCTAAAAATATACGAAAAAAATTGAAAATTTTTTAAAAAAATAAAAAAATCTTAAAAATACTAAAAAGTCAAAAAAATAAAAATAAAAAAATAATAGAAAATCTTGAAAAATAAAAAAAATCAAAATCAAAAAAAATTCTATAAAATAAAAAAAATCCAAAAATCCAAAAAAAAATCAAAAAAATAAAAATTTTCAAAAAAATACCCAAAAAACCTAAAAATTCAAAAAAAAATTAAAAAAAATTAAAAAAAAATTCTGAAACACAAAAAAATTATAAAAAAGTTATAAAAAGTTGAATTTTTTGAATTTTAGAATTTTTTTTTAATTTTTATTTTTTAGAATTTTTTGATTTTTTTCGTTTTTTAGATTTTTTTTAATTATTTCGATTTTTTGAGTTTTTTTATTTTTTATAATTTTTTTGATTTTTTTTAGAATTTTTGTATAATTTTTTTGATTTTTTAGAAATTTTTGAATATTTTGGATTTTTTTATTTTTAGAATTTTTTAATTTTTTGGATTATTTTTCGAATTTTATAGTTTTTTTTATAATTTTTATAGAATTTTTTTGATATTTTTAATTTTATAATTTTTAAATTTTTTAGAATTTTTTATTTTTTTTTTTCGTTTTTTGGATTTTTTTTGAATTATTTGATTTTTTGAGTTTTTTTATTTTTTATAATTTTTTTGATATTTTTAGAATTTTTGTAGAATTTTTGGAATTTTTTTAATTTTTTTGATTTTTTAGAATTTTTGTAGAATTTTTGGAATTTTTTTATTTTTAGAATTTTTTTTAATTTTTTGGATTTTTTTGAATTATTTCGAATTTTTTTAGTTTTTTTTTATTTTTTATTTTTTTTATTTTTATAATTTTTATAGAATTTTTTGGATTTTTTATTTTTATAATTTTTTGAATTTTTATTTTTTTAAATTTATTTTGATTTTTTAGAATTTTTTAAAATTTTTTAGAATATTTTACCTAAACTCATCTTAAACCTTTAATAAACTCATCTTTACCCAAAGTCATCCTAACTCATACCCGTTATAATCTCTTTCATAAAAAAACTCATCCTAACCCAAACCTATTCTAACCTATACTTATTCTAACCCATGACCCAAACCTACCCAACCCATCACTTTTGCCACCCCTAGTCGTGAGGGTGGTTCGGCATGATGCCAATATTGTTTACAAAGTGAATTATGGAGGCAACAGGTTTCGGCCACGCTATTAGCATCACCGTAGTATTCAGTGTCTTATGTTAAAAAATGTCTCAAATCTTATATCTCTAGGTAATCTTTTTACGATGAGATTATTAGAGCAATCACCTTGGAGTTGGTATAGTGTCTCTTGTCATTATATTATAAAAAATATTATGGTTTAGTCAATTTTCTTACTCCATTGAAGTTAGTATACTTATTCCTTATTCAAATAATTTTACCAATTGCTATAGTAAAATGGTAAATACACCAATCCCATACTCATTGGCTCATTGCATAAAATGATACCAAATTGGATGTGGGGTGTTTTTTAAAATTTTTAAAATACGCGTACTCCTTATTAAGATTAAAAAAAAATCAAATACAGATTCTCTTAATAAATGAGGATAAAGATTAAAAAAAAAATCAAATGCAGATTCTATTAAAAAGCTGAATTCGGTACTACAATAGCTAGATTCGTATAAAATACTCGTCAAATTACATGGTAAGACAGGTGTGGACGTTTTGGCCCTTTAACGCGGGGTGCTTCACCCCGGTTTGGCGTTACCCGCTTGGCGTGGCAATATTGTTTGGCGTGGGGCGCTGGCCTGGGGTGACGTGTCTGGCAATGATTGGCTGGGTGTTGATAACCGTTTGGCTAGCATGGCACATGGCATCACAACGCTGGCCTGGCCACGCCCTTCCACACCCCACTTTTTTGGGTGTTTACTGGTGAGCCCAACCAGCCACGTGTCGAGCAATGCCCCCAACCCAAGCTCCTTTACACCACATAAACTAAGGTTCTTAACTTAAGTTTTAACATATTCTAAGATCACCAAGTTTTATTAAGATAACATGATAGCGTTCACCTAAAGAAACTTGTTAACTATAAACAAAGTCATGGACCAATGTGTAGGAAAGAAACTTGTTAACTATAAACAAAGTCATGGACCAATGTGTAGGGATGGTAATGAGTCGGGTATGCCTAATCTCATACATATACCCAGTTGTAAGTTGTAAAATCTTTTCTCATACCTTGTCCATTACTCGTCGGGTATCCGACATACCCACGGGTATCGGGTATATCCATTGCGTTTTTCATGTGTATGTATTTTTTTACATTCCCTTATATATTTTAAAAATCTATATAATATATTAAACTATGATAATCATCATGGTAATAATATTTGATATATTTAAAAATGCAACTATATTATAATACTAATCTCAAAAGATAGGTTTGTATTTCATGGAATATAAATATATATTGTCATCAAAATATATATTTCAATGAAATGTTTATTTTTCAAATAATAAAATTACAAGAATGAATCATTACTAAACAATGTAAAAAAAAAATAATATAAAACTTAAAATTTTGGGTAATATTTCGGGTAATGGGGTCGGGTATCATCTAATCTCATACCCATTATACTCACGAAATTTTTTTTTCCATACTCATAGCTGACCCAATACCTGTCAGGTATCGAGTATACTCTTCCCAAATATTTCAGTTTTCGAATATACTCATCGACTTGGGTATTTTTGTCATCCTATCAATTTGATTGGTAGCGCATTGTCAAAGAAGAGTTGTTAGGAACACCTTAAGTTCAAGCTTTACAGATTAAAAGATTAAAGAAATTAGCCCTCTAAAAAATGTCACCTGATTAAAAAAACCCTAGATTTATATTAACATTTTTTTAAGAAAAATAAAAAGGTTTTACCGGATTAATAACACAGAGAGACGGTTTGTGCAAAATTACCCCCTTGTTAAGTCAAAATTAACTCCAAACCGGCCGTTGACTCTCTCCTCTGACGACCTCATCGGAAACATTTTCCGGTCGCCAGTGCGGCCGTCCTCCTCATCTCCACTACTTTGCGACGGCGTTTCCACTTCATTTGCTGCTCTAGTTTCAGGTACACATGTACTCACATTATTGTAAAAAAGTATTTTCGTCATAATATATCATTTGTGTAATAATTAGTAATCTATATGCATTTATTATCATGTTTGTGACTGAATGCATCAATCGGTGATGGCATATTCTGTGTACGAATCTCCAATTGTGCAAATATTGTGTAATTCACATCACATGTGTGTTGTCTCAGATTAACCCTAATTTGAAAGGGTATATTATAATTGTCTGCAATTTTGTATCTGATTTGGTACTACTACTATTTTGTTTTTTAGTTTTTTTTAAGCTTATGCATTCTGTTTCACAACAGTTAACCTAAATTGTTCTCATGATTGATATAGACAAAATTCATTGAGTATATACCAACAGATTCATGTTAGCATCATATAAACTAAACATTTACGTTACTATAATTATTATTATTCTGTTTTTTGTATGTAAACTTAGGATTAAATCGACAATATGACATGTAGGTAGGGCTGCAAACGAACCGACCTTGTTCGTGTTCGTTTGTTAAAAAATATATGTGTTTGCGAACCGTTCACGAACACTTATGAACGAGATTTTATGTTCGTGTTCATTTGTTAAGGAAATGAACTTGTCCGTGTTCGTTTGTGTTTGTTTGTTAATTTTAGGCAACGAACAAAAACGAACGTGGACGAACACAAATGAGCACAAACTAGTGTTTATGAACACAAATGGAAACAAGCCAACACAAACAATCGTTTATGAACAAAATATATAATACGCTGACACTTATTAGATATTTAATTTGTCGGAATTTTGAAGTATTTAAATAAATATAAAAACTAAAAACACTAATGATCTATCGAACACATACGAACACGTACCGAAAGTTCACAAACATAAACGAACGAACGCAACCTCTGTTCATGTTTCTTCATTTAATTAAACGAACGAAATTTCTTGTTCGTGTTCGTTTGTTTAATAAACGAACGAACACAAACGAACTTCCCGCCGAACGTTTGGTTTGTTTGCAGCCCTACACATAGGGTTTGCAATGTTATTTGGCAGTTTATAGTAGCTGTATTAACACCGTTTGGTGGTTGATTTTCGCTGCAAAGAAACTGCCATTTAACGGCCATTGTGATCTTGTATTTGAGATTCATTTGGTTCACCAAGATTAATCGAATTACTATCGTTTGTATACACTTTGATTCGCTATTCGCTGCGAACAATTCATACATATAAGTATTTGATCATTTGTGTTGAAATGAAGCAATTTAGTGAGACAAATGATCAATGATTGTTAACAGTTAAAGCAAAGAAAAAAAGAAAAAGAATCTTTACAAAAAAAGACTGGTCTTTTCACTTTATGTACAGGAGTTAAAATGGTATGAAGCACTCAAAATTTGACAAGGTGCAAACAAACATTGGAAAGAAAGATTAAAAGCCTGATGAGTACACCCCACTAGCTAGTGTACCAAATTTTAAACCATGAAACAAATTGGTGAAATATTTTCAGGATGGGTGTATCTATGGGACCATATTTGTTTCTATATCCAACCCATCATTAAATTTATGTGATTTGTTTGGAGGATTGTATTCCTTTCTATACTTATATTACCCAACACACTGCATGCTTCTAATAGCTTTGTTCTTGCCTCTTTTGATTGATATAGGAATCAATTATACCATTCTAGCTGTCATCAACACTTGTCAAGATTCTTGAAACAATTTTAAAGATATTACGGTTTCGTTATTAGTTGCTGATAATTTGGTGTTACCGAACTTTAGGGGCATTTGTAGCGGTTATTAAGGGTTAAATTTGTGCTTATAAGTTTTGTGGATTAGTTGTGTTTAAGCTATGGTTATTTGAAAAGGAGACCAACAGGGATTTGATGAGGAGGGGCTACCACATGTTTGGGTACGATAAAGTTGTCCTT
Organism: Scalesia atractyloides; assembly: GCA_947069175.1. Classification (NCBI taxonomy): domain Eukaryota; kingdom Viridiplantae; phylum Streptophyta; class Magnoliopsida; order Asterales; family Asteraceae; genus Scalesia; species Scalesia atractyloides. The sequence continues at coordinate 22,811,057 of CAMTDV010000014.1, read as the reverse complement.
TTAGGTTACTGTTGCACCAATCAAACTTTGGATCAGAGGAAATTACAACCGTGTCATGGGCCTGTTGATTTAAAAAGAGAATCTCTAATAAGTCAATGTAATTATACTAGTACCTGCTGTGCTTTAACTAAAAAGCGTAATAACTTACGCACCCTGACACATGGGCAATGGGCTTTAACTAACCTATGCTTTAACAAGCGTGTTGTGGTTTAAATAAAAGAAAAAAAATAAAAAATGAATGTGTGTGCATGTGATTGCGTAAACAGGCGTTAACAGGTTAACGTCTCCCCACTTAGCGCCCCACCATGACACATAAGCAGTGGGCATTAACTAACTCATTCTTTAACAAGCTTGTTGTGGTTTAACTAAAAAATAAAATAAAAGAAAAAAATTAAAAAATGATTGGTGGAGGGTAGTGGACCCCACCCACCCTTTGCGTTAACAGGCGTTAACGGGTTTACCCTTCTTAACCGGTATGTTTTGGTGTTTGGCATTGATATTCAGTGAGGTGGCATGAGGCACCACCCCAAAACAACCAGACTAATAATAGAAAACGCTCATGGATACATATATTTATTTAACACAAAGCTATTTAGAATACGTTTTTTTATGGTGACTATAGAAGTTCTAATAACATTGATTTTCTTGATGTTTATTTGACTAATCATAAAAGATAAAAATATTCACAAGTTTCTTTTACTGTCAATTGTTGGTACAAAATGTCTGCAGCAGCACTTGAGCCAAAACTCCTTTTATTTTGAAGGTCTGGTTTTCTCTATCATGTAACAGGAAACAGACACCATTTGCCTCGCAACGAGGCTTAAGCCTCGTGGTGCTAATAAGTACTTTAGACAGAGAAGGCGATATGGTGTAAGGAAGAGAGAGACGAGAGCGCAAAATAAAATGAAATACCTTTCTGCAAATGGTGTGTTAATAGTATGCATTACGCTGTAGCGACCACACGTGGTTGGGTGGCAGGTGAACCAAGTTTGGTCTAGAATATAAACATGCTACTACCACTATGCTGGATGATTGGTTCACAAACACGCTACTACCACTATGCTGGATGATTGGTTCACAAACACGCTACTACCACTATGCTCAGCAGTGTTGTAAAAGTCGGATTCCAAGGCCTTGTACTCGGCGAGTAGTCGGTCCTCAGAACCCCTCCGAGGCGATTTTCTCCTAGGCGGACTCAATTAGTCGCCGGCGGTCAAACTCGGTCAACATTGGGGAGTAGTCGGTCTAGTCGGGACTAGTCGGGCATAGTCGGCCTAGTCGGTCAACCTCGTTTGTTGACTTTTCCGAGAGTAGTCGGAGAGTAGTCGGCCAAGTCGGGACTAGTCGGCCTAGTCGGTCAACCTCGTCTGTTGACTTCTATATTATGCTTATTTTGACATGGATTATGCTTATTTTGACTTGAATTATGCTTATTTTGACATATATATAATATCCAATAATTAATTTCTTTATATTTACCATGTCCGAGTACTCCCCGAGTACTCCGAGTACGCCCAACTCCCCTGTTGGCCGACTAGGGTCCGCCTAGCGACTTTTGCAACACTGATGCTCGGTGATTGGTTTTTTAGGTTCAATCATGACTAAGGACAATAGCTGGTCTGGCTAGTATTTTCCATATTGATTAACCGTAGGTTGAGACTATTTAGCTTTGGTTATCAGGATCGGACCATGAGTGGTCCGGTCCTCATCTGGACTTACCCCATCATCATCATTATCATCTTTTTTATAACTTTAATCAATAATATTGATTTAAGTGTATACATGAAACTTTTTCATGATCTTCGTGGTTATATTTTTTATTTGTCTGGTTTGTATGTGTATGGGCAGGTGATATAAAGAGGTAGATTTATAATTCTTTCTTTTTTTTAATCTAAGTATCAACTGGTATTATTCGTGTGTTGTAATTAGTCGTAAAGCATTTTGCCTTAATTAATTTCCTGATAATTGCTCTTCTTATGGGAAGTTATAATATTTGAAAGTAGTCTAGTGTCTTTAATCGAACACATTAAAGTGTTGATGAGACAAATTTAACATGTAACACTAACACGTCAAAAGTATTAAAATCAACTAATAATGAATTATCTCACACTAGAACCAATCATTGGCCACATTTCCTTGCAATGCCTATAAACATAAAAAAACGAAAAGCTCGATTCGCTGAAACCAATATCCACTACAAAATACTACATACGTTTCCACGCGGTTGTATGTTAACCAAAGTGTACAATATCTACATTCTAATCAAAACGGACCGTTTGTACTTCAGGCTCAAGTTTGAATTGCTTCTCGGCTACCTTCAAACGAGCGAGTGAATATCTAGTCATTCCAACAAAGTAGCATAACCACACATCTTTTGATGATGTATAGCCTTCCTCTTTGCTCCTTGAGAAACTTGCCAAGCCTTTTGCTTTGTGACCTTCTCTTTGCATCATCACTTCCCATGACTATTTGCTTTGAAGACAAGGGAGGGTGTTGGGTATCAAGCAAAGGGACAAACTCACCCTTCTTATAAACATGAGAAAAGGGTAGTATTGTCCAATTATTTAAAACACTCCTCCCCAACACACACAACAAAAAAGAAATCCCATTTCATATTTTGTCATTTTGATATCTGAGTCAGATTTAAAATAATAAGTTGTATATTATTTTATAGAATTTGTATATTGCTTTGAAGAATATGAACATGTAAAGACAAACCACCTTTTTTTCTTTTCACCATCATTTGAAAAATATATGATTACTGTTCAATCAATAATTCAACAGAAATATTTTTTTAAATTTACATATCTGCAATAAAAACACATTTACTTTTTTTTTTCATCGAGTTAAAACATATGTTGTTACAAATTTATAAAGGTACATTTCTCTTGGATGATTACAATGTGTAAAAAAGCAGTCTTGATGTATTAAATCAAATCAAGATTACTTGTCATAGCATTATGGATTGACTTAGTGGATAAAAATATTATGTATTAAAATTATTGTTAAAATTGAAAATTAAAACAAATTATAAGTTACGTGGAAATCAAGGAAACATCTTGAAACTAGAAAAGTGAAGCGTGTAAAAGGGGACAAGAAGGGGACATGAGTTGGATAGGTTAATTAGATCAATGGAGATTTTAAGAACCAGATAAGTGCATTGAGTCTAAGTGATAAGTTTGATCCCAACATTAACCTGAAGAAAAGAGTTTAATGTTATACATGTTTTATCCTAAGCTACTCATTTATTATTATTATACGTAGTATTTGGTTAAAACATGGTAAAAAAAATTAGAAAGGCGTCTAGTTGTTATACAGGTACATGCCCATAAAACGATAGAATATTTGCATCTATTTAAATACACGTTGTTTTGGTAGCAATGCCCGTAAGTTGGATACACCATTCTAGTGAGGTAGTTGAGTCGGTATAATAGAGGAAGGGTACTTATGTGGTCAAAACTAATTCCAATAGTGAACTAAACACCACTGAAAGTTTGATGCACTATTGGAATCAACAGTGTTTTGAAACTCTTCACAACAATCAAAACTACATAGTTGGGACAAACCGTTGTACTAGCTAAATGCGCTGGTATAACGTGTTCAAAGCACCATAATATATTGAGTTAGATGACCAGGAGTGTCAATCTTGAGCGTTAATTAAAAAAAAAAGGCTAAAAATGCTTTTAAAAGCATATTTATATGGTTAAACTAACAATACATTAAAAAAATATGAAGATTTTTTTCTACCATTGTACGTAACATATTTTTAATTAAACTAACAACATACATATAGATATTTGAACCTTTCCATGTGGTTATTTGTTGTTAATAATGTAAATATATAAAGTTGTTTAATACCTCAAACCGATGGCCGAGTTCGTGGCAACTTCCAACAGTTCCAAGAATTTGGTACAAATTTATAGTTAGAAGAGCCATAGGATTTTTTATGCAGGTTGAGTGGTATCATCCAACATTGAAGATCCTGTTTTGTTGTACCATGAAACGAGGTTCACTGTACTACCAGCTGCTTTTATTGTTTCAAGATTGATCCATGTCTCAGGAGATCATATTGGATTTCAATGGCTGGCTCTTCCTACTATGCAACCATAATGCATTGAATCAAAGATATGTGTTTCTCCAAAGATCCTTCTGAGGTTTTGGGGAAGTAATCCAGTCACACCCTTAAACTTTAAAACAAGTTTGATCAGGGGTCGAACAAGTCAACTTGACAATAAGCTCGAGCTCACCAACGAGCCGGATTATGAGCAGAAATCTCTATGACTAGCTTTTGTCAGTTGTACTTGGTTACGTCTGATCGTTTAGTTGTTGCTAATAACATAATTACTGTTGATCAAGCAGATAATATCCTACCGGGTATGGAACATGTTTTAGTAATTATGTATGTGGTCGTTCCAACCTTTTTGGAGGCCTAAGGCGAAATGAAAATTTGTGGCCCTTTTACCTTCTTTGATTATTATAAACGATACTCCTCAATCCGTGTTTGGAACCAAGCAAAAATCTAACACAACTATAACACAGAATGGTTTGCTTGTATAAGGAATCAAACAAATCTAAAACAATAATTTGCACTAATATTAATAGTTAGCATATTAATTTTCTTTTAAGTGGAGGCCCTATTTTTTTGAAGGCCCTAGGCCGACCCAAAACATGCCCCAATGTCATCCTTACCTGCCAGGGGTGTTGCTGATCAGTGTCACCGATAAAATAGAGTTGTGTTCTTATTCACCTTAATCTAATTAGGGCAAGTAGGATTACAAACCATGATAAGTTAGTGGTGATTGATTATTAGTTTGTGTTGATTGCGTTTAACAAACATAAGTATTATATATATGATCTTATATTGAATGTAATGATTAGTCAATAATATAGATTAAGTACCAAGTAAATGATTTGAATACACATATAAGTAAAGTATGATCACACCTAGGTTTGGATTTGATGGTACGTACAACTTGATTAATTAACTTCACTAGCAAGCTACATAAGCATATTGCTATTTCGACTATTTGAGCCCGATAAAGTACATATGATGGAATGAAATTAAAACATTGTCAACAAATTACTAAAAATCACAATATAACATCAGGATGATTAAAGACTTTGGACCGATAAATGACAAATGCAAAAGAAGAAAATGATAAAATAAATAACATGTCTCGCAACACACTCACACATCAAACATATGAATTCCTTTAAATCGTTAACTGGTTCAAACAAGTAAAGTAAATTAATATCTAGCAGAAGTTTAAAGTCAGATTGAATGCAATTGCAACCCAAGATCCCAATACTCGAAGATGATCCAAGTGAATTAGGCTTGCATGCAGTGGCGGATCCATAAAATCTGCCAAGCGGCAACGTTTTATCAAACGGTAACGAAATCGAAAAAACGTCAAATTTTTCTAAAATTTACACTAATTTTACACTACCGCCGAAGCGTCAAGCCGTAGCGGGGGTTGCCCCTTGTTATACACTAGGTCCATGTTCATGATTGGTGGTTGTAAACATGGGCGGAGCTAGTGTGGGCCAGGGGTGCCCTGACCCCCCCCCCCCCCCCCCCCCGAAAATGTTATATGTATTGAGCTCGTCCCCTATTTTTTTTCCTTTAACCCCCACCCCCACTCAAAAACATACACACATTTAATGGGTCAAGCTCCTTTTGGGAAGCAATTGTGGATGAATTGGATTGAAGACCACTTTTTCACTAAATTTTTTTTGTTCCTTAGTCTCAACGGACGTGGAATGTGTGTATTAGATTGAATAACCTCTTTAAAAGTCGTCCAAAACTACGCACAACCGCCTAAAACTATAGGGTAGGGGTACCATACGCTGAGGGTGTATGGTACGCTAGTCTTCAAAGTCCTACACCCATTTCTTCTCATTTACGCCAAGGAATACGCTACTTCTTGATATGAGAGTGGCATACCATACACCTCTTGGTGTATGGTACGGCGAGGTCTTGTTAACCAAATTTTCTCTTTGCTCTTACATAAATCTCAATTAAGCAAAATTTACTAGATAACACTAAAATCACCAACATGTTATACTGATATTATGAATAGTGAAGACATATTTCTAACACCTTTTGTGATTTCCGATTTGCTAATTGCTATTGGGGAAACTAAATATTGTAACTTCAAATTTTTATTAATGTGTTATGAAGAAATTTTGTGTATTTCTAAAAGATGTAAGCCTGTTTCCAGTTTTGTAGAATACGTTTAAGTCTTTGATTAATTGATTGATAATACGGTTTTATATTGAGTTAAGGTCGATATAACTTTATCATATAATTTTATGCGTCGATTGTGTATTTAAAATCTCAGTTCTTCTATCAATGGATTATTTTTGAAATTTCAAACAAAAAACCCAATAAGTTTGCAAAGCCCAGAATATGTTTGTGTGGGCTTGGGTTGAAGTACAAAAAAACTTTTTTAAAAAACCAACACGCCGTTGCCGGGGATCGAACCCGGGTCACCCGCGTGACAGGCGGGAATACTTACCGCTATACTACAACGACTTGTGTGCTGTTTGTTTGACGTTCAGTTTAATATCGTAAACTCGACATTTTAAAGATAAAAATTAATACTAAAAACTTCAAAAAGGAAAAGGAATCATGTTGAACCGGTCAAATTTTAAAGGTGCAGGAAACCAATGAAGAATGGCTGTAAAGGAAGGTTCAATATTCACATTACATACCAAGGATTTGGTCACATGTGGTAAAACTCGAATGATCTTTGATATAAGTATATGATATTTTTCTGAAAATGCTGCCTTCTTTTTGTGGTCACATTTAGTAAAACTCGAATGAGTTTTGGGTACCGAGCGAAAATAAATAGTGTTAACTTACAAAAGTTAAAACAAGGTAGGATTAGCTTTTAATATTTTCCTAATTTCAAAATAAATAATATGTTAAAATAAAGGTAAATATTGTTTTAAACTTTAAAGATTTAATCCAATAAACTTTGTAAGAAGAGAGAAAATAGAAGAAAGCACGATTGATTTACAATATCATCGTTTTCGAAATCAACCATTTAAAAAAGCAGTGTATCATTACATCCATAAAAACATTTCTACTCACTTTACTCTTCGAAGTAAAAGCTCCACTTTCTAGCACTAAGATTTAAGACCTACGACATGTTTGAATGAGAGTACTAAAAAAACTGAATTAAAATTATGAGATACATGTACAGTGGTGGACTCGGGAATTTTTTCATGGGTATGCGAATTTTTTTTTTAATTTTAGGGCACCTAGATATATAAAAAAACGGTTCAGGTCGGGTCATGTAAAACAAAAGAACGTCAAACTAAAATTTATATAATCATCAAAAACATGTCAAACGTTGTTACAAACATATTTAAAATGTCGTCGTACGGGTTTTCATTTTTTAAAATCTATCCAAAACATCATCTAGAGGTACCTTCTTAAGCAAGTCTTTCTCTATATAACATATACAACTATCACTTAAATTCTCATCGCCAATTCGATTACGCAAGTGAGGCAGAGGGAGGGCGGGAGTCGCACAAAGCTGTCGAATTGGGTTTTTTGTAAAGTGGACTGATTTTGTTTAATTAAAGTTGTATTTGGCTTGGGCTCGATCTGATATTAACTTATTAGGCTTGATGGAATGAATACAAGTTTTATTAAAGGAATTAGTGGGCTAACGTGTTTATATAATTGGGTCGGGTTTCAATCTCTGTTCACAATTTTTTTCTTTATATAAATTCCTAACATTTTTTTCAAAAGGGTGCGGACGAAAATTACAAGGGGTGCGGTCGGGATTTTTCACGCAAAATAGCACTAATTTTTTTTTTCAAAGGGTGCGGCCGCCCAGCCACACAATAGGGTGGGTCCGCCCCTGCGCATGTAAAGCTAAAAAGAAAAATTCGCTTTGCTTCATCTTATGTTAAAGTCATGGAGAGCGCTTTACACATTAGCAATGATGATGTTTTATTAGTATGCACTTGAACATTATTTTCGAAACAAAAAAGAGTGAATTGCAAATTTTGTCTTTTATCTTTATATTATTTTTCAGGCGGTGTCATTTGTTTTTAAAAATGACGAGTTTTATACTTTATGTTTTCAAATCTTACATGTTATGTCCTTTAACCCTAACCCAGTTAATTTTTTCAGTTGAGTTGCACATGAGGCAAATGAGTCACTTTTAAATAACACCTAATGATGTGTATCAGCAGCCAATAACACCTATCTATCTTCATTCTCTCTGTATTATCGCCTCTCTCTCTCTCACACACACACAATGAAGAATAACATAAGTGGCTTTCTCTTTCACAATGAACAACAACAAATCGTAGCCTTTCTTTTTCACGATGAACCACAACAGGAGCTCGTCACAAACCAACATATAACTCTCTCTCTCGTAACTTCAATCAGACATCAAGTATTAGGTTTTCTTCGCTGGAAGTGTATTGATCCTCGATTATTGATCAGATTTTGATTCAATAAACGCAAAAGCCCCAATATTCAGTCAATTAGGGTTTTGTAACTTTAATCGGATGGAGATGGAAGGTGATGAAGAAATCGATAATCACAGCTCAAAATCAGATGTTTCGAATTCAATTTCATATTTTGAAGCAAATTATATATGAGGCAAAGAAATCAAAAACATCAGATTATCATCCTTTGATTATTGAAATTCGGGTTCGATCTTCATTCATCATCTTCACATCTGTTTTTTGTCACACACATAACTATCTGTTTTTGTCACACACATAACTATGTGTGAGATAGTAAATAGAGAAACTGGGTAGTGCATTTGGTTGTTGGATTTGGAGTAGAGAGAGAAACAGGGGTCATGGATTTGGATATGTTTTTTCATCATACACATTTGTGATGGAGATAGAGATAACTTCAGGTTGTTGGTTGTTGTGGATTTAACCAGATGAAGGTAGTGGTGGTGGATTTGGTTGTTGGATGGTAGGCAGTAATGGTTTTTTTCTTGGCCTGATTTGGTGGTGGTGGAAGGAGGTGATGTCAGTGGTACGTACAGAGAGAGTTGGAGCAGAGAGAGAAAGACATGGAGTTAATATATAATATAATTAATATATAATATTTTTGTTTATTTTTTAAATGATAGGATAAAAGACAATTATACCCTCACGTGTCTTGCACGTGATCTTATTTAAAAGAAGTTAGGGCTCAAGGACGAAACGTGCAAGATTTTAAGACAAGTACAAAACTCATCAAATTTTAAATACAAAAGGCACCGCCTGAAATTTGGTGTATAATTCACTTAAAAAAAATTAACCTTTTGATTTAGTGTGTTTCATGTTAGAGACCGATTCAGTTCTACTATTTTGGATCACCGTCCGATTCAGGAAACTCGCTCAATCAAACCTTCTATTTGAATCTTTAATTAATATGTTTAAATTGTATACTTTTTTTTTTAAACTTATTTTAACAGAAAATTTGGATCACTGACGGACCACTAAAGTACAATCGTGCTACCAACGATATGACTCGGTCATATTCATCTCCACTAAGCTATAATGCATGTACACCAATTCAAGAGGAAATCTAATAAATCTGAAAAACCTAAAATCTAATGGTTCCTAAGCCTTATTTTATCCCAAGATGCCCCTAGACTATAATGGCATTGAGCACATATTGAATTGTATAGTCAACAATTGTTATGGTCTTCCACATATTGCTCCTTTATTTTTCTATTTCCTATTATACACATCTGTTATTTATGGTTGTAATCTCGATGAAGAAAACATAGTAATCATTTCAAATTCTCTGAGCTTGTAATATGGTATCAGAGCTCCTATAGCTCCACAGAGCCGATCCTCGCATGCTGATGATCTCTTTAGCCTAATAAAAAAGATCCATTCCCTCAACCATGGTTGAATCCACTGTTATACAAATTACTGCAAACACCTACTTCCCAATCCAACTCACATCAAACAATTATCAAATTTGGAGGAAACAAGTTGTCTCAACCTTAACCGGGTGGAACCAACTAGTCGAATCCCTTCAATACCCTGCTTTCATTTGCCCCAATATTTCTTTTGCTATTAATAAACTCTTACTCACCTAAACAAACGCACTAGCAAGCTCTCAAGCGTGTTCTTCATTATCTCAAAGGAAAAAATCACCATGGTCCCTTCTTGCAACTTCGTTTTCCACTCAATCTCTCGGCTTTCTCAGACTCTGAATGGGTGGTGTAAATGATTTGGGACGGTCCACAACTGCATATCTACTGTACCTTGGCTCCAACATTATCTCGTGGCGATCTACTAGACAAAAATCAGTGTCTTGTTCTTCAACCGAGGTGAAATAAAAAGCCTTAGCCAATGTCGTTGCTGAGTTACCATGGGTTAAGAACTAACAGAATTTGCTTCCAATTTCACACTCGTTGACACTTTTTTGTGATAATATAAGCGCTACTATATATGTGCTAATCATATTTACCATTCTTGTATTAACATGTCACCCTTGACTACTGTTTTGTTCGTGAACAAGTTTCGGTAGACACTCTTATAGTTCAACATGTAAACTCCAAAGACCAACTTGCTGACATGCTGGCAAAGCCATTACCTCGTAGACCTTTTGTTAACCTTCGTTCCAAGATTGGAGTCTCCGATTGAGAATCCATCTTGCGGAGGCGCATTAAGGTAACCAACTCAGTGAAACTTCTATTTGAATTTTAAATTAATATGTTTAAATTGTATAGTCAACAATTGTTATAGTCTTCCACATATTGCTCCTATTATTTTTCTATCTCCTATTGTACACATCTGTTATATATTGTACACATCTGTTATATATATGGTTGTAATATCACTGAAGAAAGCATACGAACCATTCCAAATTCTCTGAGCGTAATACGTCCTGCCAAAAAAACTTCTAATGCATCACGATATTTCTCTTTATATGTGTTTAAACTCCTTACATGTCTGATACTAGTTTGTGCTTCTATGTAGGAAATGAAGGTTTATGTTTTAGGCGAATTATGTTCTAGTATCTCATAAGTATGTTTGATGTCCCAAATTATCATGTTATCATTTCGTAACCTAAAACCAGTAGATGAGGAATGATATACAAGAATCAAGTGTTAAGGAATACCCGCCAACATATATATCATTTGAATATTTCCATACGTTATCATCTGTATCTTTTATTTAAAATTCAAAGAGGTTATATTAGTCAAATCTTTTCTGTTATACATTCCTGCCTTATCTCATTGTATCAGTGTTTATGTGTGCACTTTCTCGTGAATGAATAACACGAATTTCATAATCTTGATCTCATTCCGCCAAGATAGACTATTGTTTGGTGCTCTTGTAGGTTGTCTATCCGCTAAAGTCGTGTCGCTAATAACCCATGATTCTTCCTCACGTGACGCATTCCAAATCCTGGAAAGGACATATGCCTCTCCATCTCATAGACATATAAAGCAACTGCAACAGCATCTCAAATCTCTTTCTAAGAACCCTGGGCAATTCATCGCAGAATACATGCAAGGGATAAAGATGGTGGTTGACAAAGTTGCAATACTCGGGAAACAAATGGATGAGGAGAATGTGATTGATGCTATATTTAACGCTTGGACCAATCTGCATACAAACCAAATTTGGACGCCGTCCACGCTCGTGACAACCCAATAACCTTCATTGAATTGCATGAGAAGCCTATCAACCTCTATCATGTTATCATTTCATTACCTAATACACGAAGATGAGGAATGATACACATAGACTAAACGATACGTGAATCAAGTGTTAAGGAATAACTGCCATCATATATCATTTGAAATATATATATATTGAAATGATAAATTGAACGTTTTCAAATTATACACTAATATAAAGTTGATTAGATCATGTATAACATAATCTACCCGTGACATCATATTCTTAAAGAAGATTTTGTGTTTTTCAGACCGGATATACGAAGTCAAAGAACACACAATTTCTAATTTCTTGCTATGACTAATGAGAAGATTCGTAATTGACCCAATCAACACCGTAGCTTCTACACACCTTCCACCGTCACAATCAACCACAATTCAACACCACACACAGCTGACCACAGATTCAACCCCAAACCTGGTATCTCCACCACATCCCACTTCTCATCCCCCCAATCCCCTCCTTCAATCCCACCATTCCCCCCCATCGATGGGTTGCATCTGCAGCACATCATCCACCACACACCACCACCACCAAACCTCCTCATCACACACCCCCTCAATCTCCCCATCAGATCTAACCTCATACGAGCACGCATGCCGCTCAGATCCCGACATCCAGTCCTTCGACTCATCCCTCCACTACCGCACCACCCGCGTCATCAACTCACTCGCCGTCGACGTCGAGGTCCGCTCACTCTCCCTCTCCTCCCTCCAAGAACTCACCTCCGGTCTCCTCGACATGAACCAAGAAGTCGTCAACATCCTCATCGAATCCAAAGAAGACATTTGGAACAACGATGAGTTATTCTCACTAGTCAAAGACTTCTTCGACCTCAGTCTCCAAACCCTAGACTTCTGCACTTCGTTACAAGACTGTTTAAAAAACGCCCGTCATAGCTTATCGTTAATCAACATTGCCATCAATCAATTCGTTGAAGATAACGATTATATCAAAACAATCGAACAATTAAAGCAATTCGAAGTCATTACATCGTCAGACGGTCTGTTTTCCGAACAGTTTTTTATCAACTTTCAGTTGGTTTACCAGCAGCAGGTTTCAATGCTCAAAAGGCTGCTACTTCAGAAGAGAAAAGTGGATAAGAAGTTGGAATCAGCTAAAGTTTGGAAGAGGTTGACTAATGTGATATTTGTTGTGACTTTTAGTACGGTGTTGATTTGCTCGGTGGTGGCGGCCGCGGTGGCTGCGCCACCGTTGGTTACGGCGTTAGCGGCTGCGGCTGCTGTGCCGTTGGGTTCGATGGGGAAATGGGTGAATTCGTTGTGGAAGAAGTATGAGAACGAGTTGAAGGCGCAGAGGGAGATGATTAGTTCAATGCGGGTTGGGAATCAGATTGTGATTAAGGATTTGGAGAATATTAAGGTGTTGGTGGATAAGTTGGGGAATGAGATGGAGGAGTTGGTGCGGAATGTGAAGTTTGCGATTAGGGAGGAGGAGGAAGAGGCGGTGGCGGTTGCAGTTGATGAGATGAGGAAAGTTGTGAGTGAGTTTGGGAAGACGATTGATGAGTTGAGTGATCATTCGGATAAGTGTTGTAGGGATGTTAAACAAGCGAGGACTGTGATTGTGCAGAAGATTAGTAAGCATCCGAGTGGCTCGGTTTAGGTGTTGTTGGTTTAGTAAATTGATATGGTTCAGTTTTTGTATACTTTGATGTCAAAATCTGTGTATTTAACAAACAGATGTGTTCAACTTTGAACATATTAAGGCATAATTTAATAACTTATTGAATTATCAGATTATGATGCCCCCCAAACCATATGATGTGTGTAAGGTGTTTGATAAAATGTAGAGCCTAATTTCTTTTCTGATGCATCCAGGATGTTTGATAAATTGTTAAAAGAGTCTAATTTGTTTTGTGATGCATCTAAGGCGTTTTGATGAAAAGGCCTAATTGTATTGTGATGCACTCATGCACATAAGGTGTTTGATAAAATGTCATGCCTAATTTGTATTGTGATGCACATAAGGTGTTTTGATAAAATATCAAGTCTAATTTTTTTATGGGAAAATGGTGTTTGATCAAATGTCAAGCCTAATTTGTTTTGTATGCGAATGTTTGACCAAATCACATACTAAGGTCAACTAGCAGAATTCATCCAAGAATTGCTAGATTGTATGAGTTAAGACCTTGTAAGTGCATGTTTTGTGAAACATAGTATCCATGCTTAAATGTTCGTATTTGAAAAGTATAGGACACCATTTGAAGAAGTTGCGAGCTTCAGTTCCAAGGTATTGGTCAAAAAGAGACATGATTGGGTCGTCTTAATTCTAGTCATATCTAGCTTAAAATTGGATTTGTTTAATATAATGAAGATGCAAATCACTAACAACATCATTTTGTTTCATAGCAAACAGGGTGTAAATGAGTCGAGCCGAACCCGAGCTCGTTTCACTTAAGAGAGATGGAGCTCGAGCTTAGCTTGTTTAGAGCTCTATTTCTAATGATCGGCCAGGAGTAGTTTTTCAAACACAAGCTAAAAGCTCAATCGAACCAAACCACTCGTGAACTACTTAGGATTTGCTCGCTAAAAACTCGAATCAAACTGAGGTTAAACATTTTCAGGCTTGACTCGGCTCGACGCAACTCCTTTGCTCTGCTGCAAGCAAATCGTTTAGAAATGTAACTTAGAATAACAAATTCATTAATGTGAGTATCATCAAAGAACTAAATATTAGAAATAAAGACGCTTATGTGGCAACTGACAGTAAGCATCCATGTAAGAATTAAATATTATTAGAATTGAGAAGACGCTTATTTTATTTCATTTTATTTTTATGGAATTAATTTAGTTGTTGCTATGATAACGTTGGCCAATGGGGTTTAGCATTAAGAGTGTCTGTAAGTTGTTTTATGGAAAGTTCGTTTACATTTCTTCGTTTAATAAATGAATGAACAAGAACAAGAAATTTTGTTCGAGAAGTTAAATGAACGAACACAAATAAATGTCGTGTTCATACAACTGCGTTCGTGAGATTTCGGTATTCTGGTTGTTTATGTTGGTTTACGTCCATTCATGATTGTGTGTGTAGTTTATGTTCAACAATTACTTTTTTTTTGTATTTTCAATTTTAATGATTGGTTTATTACCGCTAACATGTGAACTAGAAACTCTAGTTATTTGAAGTTTGTATCTCATTGTAAACTTAGTAATTCGAAACTTAGATCTTTGGAACATTATTTTGAGTTCATTAGGTTTATGCTTATTACGTTTAATATGTGCCTTTGTTTTTGGGATGATTATATTTAGGCAAAGTGGAAATAAATAATCCCACCTAACTCAATTTGGCCGATAACAATTCGAACTAGTCATTTTTTTTTGTAAAATAGTCCGCCGTTAAAATAGCTTAACGTAGTTAAGTTTTTTTCCGAATTACAAACCGATGTTTTAGAGTCGATTGATGTAAAATTTACCTTGAAATACTACCCAAACCCATGAAAACAGTGCTTCAATTCGAGTGTTTAAACTTCAATTAACAAAATCAAGCCATTTCGAGCACAATTACGAGGTAAGTTTTACATCAATCGACTCGTATCCTCGTTCTGATCAAAAACCCTAAAACATCGGTTTATAATTCGGAAAAAAACTTAACTCCGTTAAGCTATTTTAATGGCAGACTATTTTACAAAAAAAATATTTGACCAGTTCGGATTATTATCAGCCAATAACTGACTTGGGATTATTATCGACCAAATTGAGTTAGGTGGGATTATTTATTTCCAATTTGCTTTATATTTATGATTATTGTCTAAGTTCTTAACAAGGTGATTATCTCCAATGTTTGGGATTAAGAATGTTGTTTTTTAGTTTTTGTTTTCAAATATAATTTATGTATGTTTCTGTTTGTGAATCGTTATTGAACAAGTTCAATTCCTTAATGAATGAATATGAACAAAAATTACCATTCAATTATGTGTTCGTAAACCGTTAGTCAACAAGTTCAATGCCAGATGAACGGATATGAACAAGGCTTTGTTCAGTTCGATTCATTTAGGGCTCCAACCAAGGGAGACGAGACAAATTTCTACGAGACATGAGAGTTATAGATGAAGAGAATAAAACGTGCTTTTTTGTTATAATTTATTTAAACAGTATCGAATATGTGATACCGGCCTCGTGTGCACACATAAGATCTCTTGATCTTATAAAATGAGCAAAAATTAGTATACATGTCGACAAAATTTATTCTACATTGCAATAGGTTAAATTTCCTGATATTATTGCCATATGGATTAAAATTCAAGGTTGAAGACGTAGTGGTGAAATTATCTAACGTCATTCTCTATCAGTTATATTGCAACTTATGTACATTTACTAATTTATAGACATTATATAGTCAATAGAACTTATAAGTTATAATACTAGAATTCATTAGATTTTCCCAAACTTAATAATACCAATTTAACAACCAGATTTCCATTAAATATATCAATATTTTAAACCAAATTCTCAATTTAAACTTTTTTTTGAACGACCAACAGAATCAATCATGAGCACTCTCGGGGTACCTACTGGACCAAATAGAGTACTCCAAGAATAACTCGAGTCCACCACCAATTCCAGGAAAACCAGGTCACTCGCCCGCAGACACGACGATGAAATTACCGATAAACCCGTTTGACTCAAGGATCGAACCCGGGTTTTCCTAGTTCTCAATTTAAACTATGAAACAAACTGTACAAATTTTGTTTTAAATTTGTTATATCGAATTAAAAACTAATTAAAATAATCGTAAGAAATTCAGTTTGGCTTTATTGAACCAAAAGAGTAATTGGGCTATTGTGCTTGTTAAAATAAAGGCTCAAATTGGCGCACTGGCCCAGTCAAGTAGAGGTGCACACATTTCGAATTATGCAAAAGGTTAAATGCTAAACAAAAAACACGTTACAAAAATTGTGGTACGTTTTTTGCCATCACATCAAACTCTAGTTTGAGGTCACATTTGCTGAAACATTGCAAGTCGGTAAAAAAAATCCCACTAGTGATCAAGCACAGATATCACTAGATCGGGGTATTTGGAATTTCGATCGCGAGATTTTCCGTTAAAGGATGCTTGATTTGTTATTCAAGAAGCATTGTTGTTTGACCACTTTGACAATCTGTGTTTGACTATGTTGATTCAAGACATGCTTCAACACGTTACACCCATGTACGACGTTCAACACTTAGACACGATTTTTTTTAAATGTGGAAAAAGCAAGAAAGGAAATGATTATAGGTTTTGAAAGATTAAATACCGGTGTTAATTTAACTAAGGACATTTGGTCGGCTCCATTTAGCTTACCAAATTCTTATATTTGGGTTACCACACAATGGATCGATCCCAATGAATGGCAAATGATGAAACTTAGAATCAGGTTCGATTTGTTTGGTGTTTCCATATAAAGGGAAAATACATTTTACGTTTTAGATGATGTTTTCCAAACTTAAAAATTACAAAAACAAAAACAAATCTATTTCTTTTGATAACACATCAAATAACACACTTGCGGTTCAAATGTTAAAAATAAAATATGATCCGGTTTGTAACAGGAATACCATCATAGTCGATGTGTTGCACGAATCTTAACTTGGTGTTCAAGACGGACTAAATGTTAAAATGAAAGAAAATTTTAAAAATATGTTACGCACGTTTTATGGTTGTAAAAAACGATATTCAGAATATATAAGATGGTGTAGAATTTTAGAAAAACCATTGTTAGCCCAAATTGGAACTTGATGACCCGATTGAATTCTAAGTGGAAAATGTTTGATAGCGCGATTCAACAAATAGAAACTTTACAATCGTTACACAATAGTCTTGCATCGGCCCTTGGAGGAACCATTTGAAAACCTTGGTTGGAGTTGTATTGTAATATTAACAAAATTTATTGAAGTTTTTATCAACCAACAAAACTACTAGTTACAAATATCAACTTGTGTTGCATCGAAACATAAAAATGTTGACTAATCTCGCTAATAATGAACTTGGTAAAATGAAATGATTCAATAGTATCTTAATTAAAATATTTAATTTTGAATTAAAAAAATAATAATTGAAAAATGAGATTATTCAGGAATACACATTTAATGCTGAGATTACGCATTGAATTTCTGGTAGTAGATCCATAATCCAAGAAGTTTTTCTTACTATTGCAGAAGAAATGAAACAAAAGATATGATAGAGCTAGGACAATTATTGTATGAGGTCTACCTAGTACTAGATACAGAGGCGCATAATAGATCGATATGAACATTATGATTTGCCCCGTAATAAAACCCATTATTACGCCACAATATATTTATCATGATTTTATTATCCCACAATTGTTTAGCACTTAAAGAGTTATACTTGATGTGTCAAAAGCTAAGTGATTTTGAATTTGAAGGTGATGAATGATTGTTTCAGTGAAAGATAAGTTAAGAAAATATTTTCCAGATATGCCTCCAGTTTTACGTGAGGCCGCCTTGAACCCATATTTAAATGTTTTAGGTGTTAAGTTGTTATGTAAGAATATTTGTACGAAATTGGATTTGAATGATGAAAGCCAAATTTTACAAGAAATGCAATAAACCGTTTTAATAATTCTTTGAACAATCTTTTTAATCATTTTTACAAAAATATGGTAATGTGTCAAACATACACAAAATAATGGCATAAGTGCATCAAACTCGAGTATAGACGGCGAGTTAAATTTATATAATTCATTAACAAACGAAAATAGTAAATATTCTCTGGGTGATACCTGGAATAGTTAACTTGTGAGATATAAATTTAACCGATTTTTATCCACCATGTTACACGTCGTGTTCTAACACTTTGATAGTTTGGTTTGGTGAAAAGAACGGTGATCACATTTTCCCATCTTAGCCGCCATGGCCCGTGATCGACTAAGCGTCAGAGCTTCTACGATAGCTTCGAAATCGACCTTTTCTCTTAGTAGTAGGGTGTTATCTATTCGAAGAGCGACTCACACAGAAGCGATGGAAATGTGCATTTGCTTGAAGGACTCCTTGGATGGAGCAGAACGTATGCAACTTCTTTCAAATCTTGAAGGCGAAGTCACGATGGAAGAACAAATACATGAATATAAAGTATTTAAGGACAAACACAACCACTTTTCGACCCACCCAGCGAGTAGTGGTTGATGAAATATTAAACATGACTCGGCGATGAAGGCGAATAAATAATTATATCAAAAATCCAATGTATTCAATATTTTTATCTCTTTTTTAAAAATCTACGTGGTGTTAGTTATAAAAATTTATAAATAAATAAAACGGATGTTAATTGAGTTTATTTATATTTTCTATATTTTTTGGCATTTATTTGGAATTTTATAAATTTTTAAAAATAACCGGAAAAAAACTAGGTTTTTTTTAACCGGTCAACGATTGATCATTTTTTTAACTTATAGGTTAATATTGATAAGTTTTCCATCTTTATCCATTAGTTATTTACCGAACCAGATAAAGCAGTAATCGATTTTTTGTGAAAATTAACCATCGGTGAAGTTGACCGAACCGGTTTCTTAAAATAACCGATTTGTACACCTTTACATGTTCAGGAAATGTGCGCATTCGTTAATCCTTGTAACTGGTAAAACCATTAACGGTTGACCAAATAAAAATTAATTTAAATATTTTTCTCAAACTTTTTATAATATACTATTTAACATTTTTTTAATTAGTTACATTTATTTTTAATTATTATTATTTGTTTTTTATTTATGTATAACAATAAAAATTAAACTTGATAGACAAAAGTTCTATTTTATTTCGGTCACAATATCTAAAATATTTTACTAGAAGAGTTAAATGCTTGGTTGGTCCCTGTGGTTTGCGAAAATTGCAGACTTGTCCCAATGGTTTCACTGATTACAGAGTTGGTCCTAGTGGTTGTTAATTTTTGCACTCGGGTAGTCCTTAACATTAACCTATGTTAGATTTCTTAGTTAAGTGTATTGAAATGTCTAGATTACCCCTAAGATTAATAATAAAAAATTTAAAGAATGTAAAAAGTTAAGACATGGGGCCCACCCCATGATCTTCTTCATCATCATGAGTTCCCTAGAACAATATCACCAATCAAAACTATCTCAACTTCAATTTCAACAAATACAACCAGTGCAATTAAAATTTAACACATACTTGCCCTGCACCATGAGAAAATGTTGCAGAGGGAGATCAGAGGGTTTTGGAGAAGATTGGGGCTCGATTTCCTCTGCAAATGAAAAGAATGATGGAACTCTCGGATTCTTGGCCCATTTTCCCTCACCTTTCTCTACCTTCAAACTCTTTTTTTTTGCTTCAAGTTGTCTTTCGGTGCTTTGGGTGTATTCCTCTGTTACTCCCTAATCAATTCTTGTCAAATTTAAGCAGAATTTCATTTGGGTATTTTGATTATCATTGAACTGTAAGTGGGTTTTGATTCTCATTGTACTGATGTTGCAGCATGTGGGGTGGTCTCCGGTGGAAACGAGGGGGTTCGGGTGGGAGGCGGGGATGAGGGTAGGTGTGGTGGTGGGTTGACTGTGGAGGTGGAGGTAGGTGGTGGTGGTGTGTTGAAGATGGAAGCGGAGGAGGTGTGGTGGGGAGAGAGGGGGAAGAAGATGAAGGGTGGGTCATTTTTTTGTTTTGGTTTTTTTAATTATTGAGGGACAATTTAGTCATTTCACAAAGACTTAACTGGAAAATTTAACAAAGGTTAGCGTTAAGGACCACCCGAGTGCAAAAATTACAACCACTAGGACTAACTTTGTAATTAATGAATCCTTTGGACCAAGCCTGTAATTTTCGTAAATCACAGGGACCAACCATGCATTTAACTCTTACTAGAAAATAACCATTGTTTGATTTATGTAGATTGCCACCTGTCATCAAATGTTGTGACATGTATAGAAATAAAGTCAGATGTGTTAAATAAATAATATATTTAAATTATTATCAATATTAATAATTATAAGAGTTAAATGATGAAATTAGAAGAAGGTTGTATCTGGAGCAATTTTTACTTGTTGTAGGCCTCATCTTTATGTTGACATCTGTAACATTTCATCATAACTAAGTGATCACATTTATTTTCTCTTTGTAATTTTTCAATTGAGTAAACTCTAATTTTGGTCCTTAAGGTTTGGTCAGTTTTGTCATTTTAGTCCAAATCTTAAACTTTTTGTATCTGGGTCCCTGTAGTTTCAGTTTTATTGTCATTTTGATCCAAAAGTGATATTTGTCTTCTAAAATTGTAATATTTTATCCTTTTTCTCATGCCAAATGGTCATTTTAAGCATTAATATAAAATTATATATATAAATAAACCTCAAACTCTGCTTAAAATAACTATTTTGCCCCTGAGGAAAAGGACAAAATAGCAAGAATTTAGAAGACAAAAATCATTTTTGGACCAAAATGGCAATAAAACTGAAACCACAGGGACGCAGATGCAAAAAGTTTGAGATTTGAACTAAAGTCGCAAAACTGACCAAACCTCAAGGACCAAAATGGCAGTTTACTCTTTTCAATCTCTCCTCTGTATTGCTCCTTTCTTATTTTCTAATTATAATACTTAAAAATAAATGATTATTAATTTATTTTTCTGAAACAAAACTTCGATATTTAATCTATTAATTGTATATTGTAAATCATTGAATAAAAAAGCTGATTTAATCAATTACACGATTTAACCAACTACATGTTTAAAGCTTTTTTAATCTATATATTATATATTTAAATTACTAGTTTAAAACATTATATAAAAACACTATTTTAACTTTGAATTAAATTAAAAAGATATAAAGGATCGAAAAAAAACACTATTTAAGTTGAATTTTTATCTGGCTAACTGTTAATGGGTTTACCGGTTATAAGTATTAACGATTGCATATATACATTTCACGGGACTTTAAAGGTACATAAATTGGTTATTTTGAGAAACGGATTCGATTAACTTAACCGATGGTTATTTTTCACAAAAAAAAAAAGAAAAAAAACCGGTTACTGCTTTAATCGGTTCGGTTATAGCCGTTTAATGGATAAAAATCCTAACCGATACGGACTTATAATAAGTTAAAAAAACCGGTAAACGTTGACCGGTTAAAAGAAACAGGTTTTTTTCCGGTTATTTGTTATAAAAATTTCGAAAAATGTAGAATATATAAAACATACAAATAACCTCAATAAACATCCGTTATTTATTTATTTATTTATAAAATTTATAACTAGTCAACCGTTAATGGTTTAACGGGTTATAAGGATTAACGAATGCACATTTCACCAGACTCTAGAGGTGCACAAATTGGTTTTTTAACTGGTTTGATTAACTTAACCGGTGGTTAATTTTCACAAAAAAGCGGTCACCGCGTTAACCGGTTCTTATGGATGAAAAACCCAACAGATATTAACCCAATAATTTTAAAAAAAAAACCCAGTTAACCGTTGACCGATTGAAACGCCATTTTCCCGTTATTTTTAATTTTTATAAAATTCCAAAAAAGATGTAAAAAACATATAAATAAACTCAATAAACATCCATTTTTATTTATTTTTAAATATTTTATAACTAACATTACGTGGATTTTAAAAAAAGAGATGAAAATATCAAATATATTTTATTTTTGATACAATACTTTATTCGTCTAAGGGTATGTAGCGCAATGATACCAAGGTGTCAAAATCTTGTCCTTTCTAAATGGTGATTATGGACAAATGGTATCATTTTTTTGCTCTCGGTACCGGCACAACCGATACCAATTTCGTCTACACTAATATGATTGACATTGGTTTGCTGAACGACAAACACTTTTACCATTCATTGTAAATTATTACGGACAACCTTAAAAGAACATGAAAACATCATTGCCACTAAGTACATCTTCTGATTTATAAATAGAAATTTTGTATGATGATGCAATCTACAAATATGTTTGTCTAACAAATTTCGAAAGCCTAAAATCCTTTACATAAGAAACCAAAAATAGAAAGGCATCTTTAAGACGAAAGAGGCATATACACAAATACTTTATTACGTAACGATGGTTTCCATGGTTCAAAGTCCAACCAGAACCAGACCAAGACCAAGTAATAATTTTATTGTGACTGAATATCAGACAAGTTAGTATGTATCATTCCCTCAGTCAGTAAACCAGTCTGGATAGGTTCTACGTTCTTCAACTTTTAATGAGTTAATTGCGCCGACCCAAAATGAGTAGCCCTAACACAATTGCACATCTTGAGAATTGACATATCTATTGTTGGTAGAGAGATTGTAACATTTGTCGAAAAACGGGTTTTCGAAACCCGTTCGTTTAATGACCGAACAATCAGTTTTAAATTTTTGTTGTTCATTTGCGGCTTATTTTAATTTTAAACGATTCATAACTGATCAATAAATCAAAAGATATAAATTAAAAGTTTAAAAATATAAAAATGAGTTAATTAAAAAGGAAAACCGGCTGCCGGGAGTCGAACCCGGGTCAGCCGGATATTTCCTCAAGGTCTTAACCCTCACTCAATAAACCACTCCGCCACTTTGATTTTCTGTGAAGATAATAGATTTATTAAATCAAATAATGATGTTCGGAATTCAAACTCAATCAACTCGCGCTCAAACAGCTGTCGTCGGAAATTCCGACGACTTCGCCCATAAATTACGCAATCACTCAATTTAGCCAATTAGTTGACTCCAGCGACAGCTAGCCAACGACTGGAAACCGCGTCATCATCCCTAATCGCCGGAGAATGGTTGACTTCGAATTAAGACCGAATTCAGACCCCATTCATCTCGATGCTACCCTATAAATTCACCCACAATTCACCAGAAAACCATTCACTCTCAAATCGCACCTTTTCTCGACGAAATTTAACTCGCCGGAAAACATCTGCAAGTCGCCGGAAAACCGAGACTTCCACCTGCACGGTAAAAACTTCGATTTTTCTGGCTCATTCCTTTATTAGACAAATTCTAATATAAATCCCTCACCCAGAATCCTTTGCAGTCGACGTTGCCGGATTATCTGATTCGCCGGAGAAATTCTGAACTTTCAGGGGAACTACTGATTATCGGTATGATTCTTCTGTTTCACTGATTAGTCATTACCCAGTAGTCCTACTTCACATCTAATCCTTCCAAATTGTTGGTAGAATCTATCAGCCGCAACTCACCAAGACGGAGCCGACGACCTTGCCGGACGTCTGAAGAAAAGCGAGCAGTCGGTACAATCAACTCTCCGATCTCTTTCCATTCATTTTATTTTCGATGTCCCATAACCTTCATTTAACTAACTAAGCAAATAACAGTCCTTTGATCGATGATGATGTTTTGAATGAAGAAGACGAAGTGTGGTATAATATAAGAATAATTAAAATCGGTTTAATAACCGGGTTAGACACACAGTCCAGCGGTGGACTGTGTGCAACAAACATACACGAGACGCGAGTTCGAATCCTGTCCCAGCTTTACCCGTTTGAAATAAAAATCCGCCTTTTTAACTGAACCGGGTCGACGCACAGTATATGTTAAGTTTAATAAAAACCGAGTTAATAACCAAGTGACACACACAGTCCAGCGGTGGACTGTGTGTACGCTAACCCACAGGTCCCGGGTTCGAGACCTGTGGTCAGCACCGGTTCGATGAGTTTAAAAGCTTTTTAAAAAAATAAATAATTTTCGGTTTAAAGTAAATAGTGTATAAGTATAATTAAAAACAGAATTATTTCGGGTTAGACACGTAGCTCAGTTGGTAGAGCTGCGTGCACGCGTACGGGAGGTCTCGAGTTCGAGCCTCACTCAGCGCACAATTTCACACAATTAAACCGGTCAACAGTAACGGTCAACGGTCAACGCTCTCGGTCAACGGTCAAAGTCAATTTTTTTTTATTATTTATTTTATTTATTTTAATCAATTATTTAAATTAAAAATCAATTAAAAATACTTAAAAATAACGTTTTCAACGTTAGAAAGTAGCCTTAAACTCGCAAATTTATACCCGAAAATCTTATTAAAATAGTTAATAAAATCCACACACTTACTCTACCTTTCGTTATTTTTTTTTGGTTAGTTACCTCTCGTCGATCCATCCCTTAAACTCGTGCGCATTCAGCCATCCTCAAGCAAACGCACCCAATGTGAGTGAATCTCTACAAATTCCCCGTTTTAATCACATTTTGGGGTGTATCATGTGTCGTACTTATTTATCATAATTAATCATTGTGCATCCATCATGTTTATGATCAATGTGTATTCAAGGTGAATCAATTGACTGTGTGGTTAAAGTTTAGATTAATGTTGTCATTTCAGTACATGCATTTCATAGGCCGCCGCTCCCCATTACCTATGAGCGTGAGCTGTTCCCCATTACCTATGAGCGTGAACCAGGCGTTGCCAACATAAGATCGGCTCCGTTTGATTGAGCCTTGATCTCACATACATTAGCATAGGCCGTCCGTTCCCCATTACCTATGAGCGTGAACGGGACGTTGCCAACACATACATTGTTACTTCTATATCATGTTTAAGCAAGGTGGTTTGTGATTGTTATGTTTACATACATTTGTTCATATATGATTATTGCACAGTTTTTCCTAAATTAAATTACAATAATTAATCAAAACAAATGTTTTAAACAAGGTTCACTCGCCAACTTTTGTTGACCCAAAATTTCCCATTTTTACACATGATACAGGTGATCAAGTTGAAGCAAGAAACATTTAGGGTGGCCTAGAAGAATAAACCAGTTTAGATTATGAATTTGTTTAGTTAATCTTTCTTTTCCTTGTATTGTATGAATTTGGCTTGAACTTTGAAATGTAATTTGGATTTAATAAATGTGAAACATATTAGTAAACATCATGAGCTTTGGTGATAACCCAATTATGCCCCTACTCTTATTTCCGCTGCGGGTCGGGGTGTGACAGATTGGTATCAGAGCCATGACTATAGGGATATAGGATAGGTTATTAGACCCTTAGAGCCTATACTATAGTTGCTTAGAAAATTTAAATTCTTGTGTTACATGCAAAATTCATGATGTTTGTATGCTTGATGTTTATTGTTACATTCAATGTTATGCAAGCATATTCATAAGTATATACTATCATATATTGCTTATCATGAACCATACTCTTATAACATATCACATCCATGAAAGCACACACCACATCATTTTCATGATTGTTTTACAATGATTTATGTATTTTCAAATCTCATCAAAGTGAGTTTCCATGACGGGCATGTAGTAACTGGAAGGGTACCAGTACCGGTAGTCGGAACGTCCTGTCTAGGCTTGGCATTCGTATAAATCCAAATTAAAGGACCAGTTTGCCTACCTGGGGACTAACGATGAGAGTACGAAGTACCTATTAGGCCAAAGCATGCTATACCAAACGTCGCGGGAACTAACCCCACTTTGAGTTGTCATTGTGTCTACACCTGGACACATTCCGACCATACATCTTGTAAACATATTTTGTGGTTTTCATTCGGGTCATGTGAGTGTAAATCGCCAATACTAATGTGAATCCTACCAAGCCAATGGTCATGGGGGCCCACATGACTATACAGGTGAAGGTATGGGGGACATTTGAGGCCCAACATGAGCTAACCCAAGACATCCAATGGATGTGATTGCATTATTGATATTTATGTTAATTTCATTTTTTTTTTTTGACACATGACCCCTAAACATTCCATAAACTCACCATCTTCCTATGTATATTCCTATAGATGTCGGGTAGGCAGCTACGTGGAGGACGGAAGTCAGGAAGGTCAAACGAACGCTTGGCCGCTCAGATAGCAAAACAAATGGCCACAGTACTTCCTGATATTGTAGTTCAAGTTCAGCAAGCTCTCACTGCAAATTCAGTCAATCCACCAAACCAAGAGGATCAAAACATCGACAACCCCTCCTCCAAGAAGTGCTCCTACAAGCACTTCAAGTCTTGCGATCCCCCGAAGTTCGAAGGGACCGAAGGTGTCACCGCCCTTCTCCACTGGTTTGAGGAGATGGAAAACACTTTCCTAAATTGCGATTGTCCCGAGGATCGCAAGGTACGTTACGCGACGGGGAGATTATTCGGGGTAGCCCTGACCTGGTGGAACACCGAGAAGGGTAAGAGAGGAGTGGAAGACGCGATGGCCTTAACTTGGGAAGAGTTAAGGGAAGTAATGACAAAACGCTTCTGCCCAAGAAGCGAACTCAAGAAGTTAGAGGACGAATTCCACTCACTGAAGCAGAAGGAAGGGGATCACACTTCCTACAACAAAAGATTTCTTGAGCTGAACCAGATGGTTCCAAACTTGTTCACCCCCGTGTACCGATTGGTGGAACACTATATTCGAGGCCTTCCCACGAAGATTCAGGACTCAGTCCTCAGCGCTTCGCCTGCAACTCTCGAAGCCGCCATGGAGTTAGCCACCGAACTTACCGAGAACCGCATCAGAAACGGTAAGTTCAAAGAGGAAAAAAAGAAAGCCCCCGTTGAGGGCCCAACTTCCAACCACCCCACCTCATCCTCAAAATTTTCAAACAAGAGAAAGCGAAATACCAAAAATTTTGCCGTTACTCAAACAAATTTCCCCACCCCTGTTGCTCCCATCACACAAGTTACTCCTTCACCCGCACCACACAAAAGGCAATACTCTGGCCCTTACCCAAAGTGCACCCGTTGCCAATACCATCACTTCCCCGATTACCCCTGTCAATACTGCACCGGCTGTGGCCGTGCAGGGCACACCATTCAAGCCTGCCGCACACTGCAACGAAGGAACCACAACCAACCCACAACTCAAACCCACCATCAAATGATGGGTCAAACCCAACAACCTTTTCAACCACCGCCTACACAACATACAACCCAAACCTACTATCAACCCAACTACCCCATGATGCAACCCATGCGGGCTTGCTATAATTGTGGTGACCCAAACCATTTTAGAAACACGTGTCCACGCTTGGTAAACATCATACATGCTCAAGCTCAAGCGAATCCAGTGAACCAAGCTAACCAAGCTCCTCCACCTGCTAGAGGGAGAGCATTTAATATCAACGCCAACCAAGCTAGGGCCGACAACAACGTGATTAACGGTACGTTTCTCGTTAATGGTAGTTATGCATCTGTGTTATTTGATACTGGCGCGGATAAGAGTTTTGTGTCCTTAGAATTCGAACCCCTCCTCAATCAAACTCGTGTCGAGCTTATGAAATCCATAACGGTAGAAGTTGCTGACGGAAAGCCGGTCTCATTAAACTCAATTATCCGGAACTGCACCTTTACTCTAAACGATCATGATTTCTCTGTTGACCTCATTCCTATGAAGTTGGGAAGTTTCGACATTATAATCGGCATGGACTGGCTCAGCCAACATCAGGCTGAAGTAGTATGCCGTGAGAAGTTCATTCGCATTCCCCTTGCAGACGGTCAAACTCTACGAATCTTTGGAGAAACCCCTTCGAAAGGACTCAAGCTGATGTCCTGCCTTCAAGCCCGAAGGTATCTCCGCAAAAATTATGTAGCATTTCTAACCCACGTTGTCAAGAAAGGAGGCAAAGAGAAGAGACTCGAAGATATACCCGTAGTGAAGGAATTCCCGCAAGTTTTTCCCGACGATATCGCCGGACTTCCTCCCAAGAGAGAAGTCGAATTCCGTATCGACCTTATACCTGGCGCTACACCTGTCGCGAAATCCCCTTATAGGTTAGCCCCATCCGAGATGCAAGAGCTGGCCAGTCAATTGCAAGAACTGACCGACAAGGGATTCATACGTCCTAGCTCATCGCCTTGGGGTGCACCTGTTCTGTTCGTAAAGAAGAAAGATGGGACTTTTCGCATGTGTATTGATTACAGGGAACTCAACAAATTAACGGTCAAAAATCGCTATCCGCTACCTCGTATCGATGATCTTCTAGACCAACTCCAGGGTGCTTCTTGTTTTTCAAAGATCGACCTTCGTTCCGGCTATCACCAACTCAGAGTACATGAAGAAGACGTTCCAAAGACCGCCTTCCGAACGCGATATGGTCACTATGAATTTATGGTTATGCCATTTGGTCTCACCAACGCTCCTGCCGTCTTCATGGACTTAATGAACAGAGTTTGTAAACCCTATCTTGATCGCTTTGTTATAGTCTTCATAGACGATATTCTCATTTACTCAAAGTCTAAGACTGATCATGAACGACACCTTCGGCTCATCCTCTCACTTTTGAAGGCCGAAAAGCTTTATGCTAAATTCTCCAAGTGCGAATTTTGGTTAGAAGAAGTACAGTTCCTTGGTCATGTCGTAAATGACAAAGGAATTCATGTCGACCCCGCAAAGATCAAGGCAGTACAAGAATGGCAAGCGCCACGTACCCCAACCGAGGTACGATCTTTCCTTGGGTTGGCTGGTTACTACCGTCGGTTCATATCGAATTTCTCTCGTATCGCTGTACCACTCACGGCTTTGACACATAAAGGAAAACCCTTCGCATGGGGACCTAGACAAGAAGAAGCCTTCCAAACTCTTAAGCAAAAGCTTTGTGACGCTCCTATCCTCACACTCCCCGAAGGTTGCGAAGACTTTGTAGTATATTGCGACGCATCAGGACAGGGATTAGGCTGTGTCTTAATGCAAAGGGGAAAAGTGATAGCCTATGCTTCTAGGCAGCTCAAAACCCATGAGAAGAACTACACTACTCACGACCTAGAACTTGGCGCTGTTGTATTCGCTCTTAAGATATGGAGACATTACCTCTATGGTACCAAGTGTGAGATTTACACTGACCACAAGAGCCTCCAACATATCTTTAACCAAAAGGAGTTGAATATGAGGCAACGAAGATGGGTCGAACTTCTTAATGATTATGACTGCGAAATTCGGTATCATCCTGGCAAGGCAAATGTGGTGGCTGATGCACTCAGTCGAAAAGGTTATGCGAACTCCATTCGTCTTCTATGTTCGCAAATCATGACCAACATCAAAGACCAGATCCGAGAAGCTCAACATGTTTCCATAACAGAATACGACATACGCAATGAGTTATCTTGTGGAGCAGAACTTAAACTCGAAACAAAATCTGACGGCATTCTGTATTATCTCGATCGCCTATGGATTCCTGATCACAACAATCTTCGCGATACCCTTATGAAAGAGGCTCACAGGACACGATACTCTGTACATCCAGGAGCCGACAAGATGTATCAAGACCTTCGATACACCTACTGGTGGCCTGGCATGAAGAAGGATATTGCTGTTTTTGTTTCCAAGTGCCTTACCTGTTCAAAAGTGAAAGCTGAACACCAAAGACCCTCAGGACTTCTGGTCCAACCTGAAATACCCGTATGGAAGTGGGAAAATATAACCATGGACTTCATCACCGGGTTACCTCGCACTCCTGGTGGGTACGACACAATATGGGTAATCATTGATCGCCTTACAAAATCAGCTCACTTCATTCCAATTCGCGAGGACTTCAAAAATGAGAAGCTAGCCCGCATTTACATCAGTGAAATCGTAAGCCGTCATGGTGTACCTTTAAGCATTATATCAGATCGCGATGGTCGTTTCACTTCACGAACCTGGCAAGCTGTACAAGCCGCTTTGGGTACGCGATTGGATCTCAGCACTGCCTATCACCCCCAAACTGATGGTCAATCTGAACGCACCATTCAAACTCTTGAAGACATGCTCCGGGCATGTGTCATAGACTTCAAGGGGAATTGGGACTCTCACTTACCATTAGTCGAATTTTCGTACAACAACAGCTTTCATTCTAGTATCGGCATGGCACCGTTCGAAGCTTTATATGGTCGTAAGTGCCGATCACCAATATGTTGGCACGAAATTGGAGAAGCTCAAATCACCGGTCCAGAATTAATACAAGAGACAACTGACAAGATTCATCAAATCCGAAACAACCTATTAGCGGCACAAAGTCGTCAAAAGAGCTATGCTGACAAGCGACGAAAGCCTTGGAGTTTAACGTTGGCGATCAAGTACTTTTAAAGGTATCGCCGTGGAAGGGAGTAGTTCGTTTCGGCCAGAAAGGCAAGCTAGCACCACGCTACGTAGGTCCTTTCAAAATACTCGAGAGGGTAGGACCTGTAGCCTACAAGCTTGACTTACCGGAGGAACTCAATAGAATTCATCCCACATTCCACGTATCGAACTTGAAGAAGTGCCTCGCCGATGAAAATCTCCATATTCCTCTAGAAGACATTCAAGTTGATGAATCTATGCATTTTACTGAAAAACCAGTAGAAATTATGGACTTTGGAGAAAAACGTTTAAGAAGAAGCCGCTGGGAGTCGAAACGAGGACCTGAGTTTACTTGGGAACGAGAAGACTCAATGCGCGAAAAATACCCACACCTTTTCCCTGTATCTACTACTACTTAAATTTCGGGACGAAATTCCTAAAAGTAGGGGATACTGTAACATTTGTCGAAAAAACGGGTTTTCGAAACCCGCTTCGTTTAATGACCGAACAATCAGTTTTAAATTTTTGTTGTTCATTTGCGGCTTATTTTAATTTTAAACGATTCATAACTGATCAATAAATCAAAAGATATAAATTAAAAGTTTAAAATATAAAAATGAGTTAATTAAAAAGGAAAACCGGCTGCCGGGAGTCGAACCCGGGTCAGCCGGATATTTCCTCAAGGTCTTAACCCTCACTCAATAAACCACTCCGCCACTTTGATTTTCTGTGAAGATAATAGATTTATTAAATCAAATAATGATGTTCGGAATTCAAACTCAATCAACTCGCGCTCAAACAGCTGTCGTCGGAAATTCCGACGACTTCGCCCATAAATTACGCAATCACTCAATTTAGCCAATTAGTTGACTCCAGCGACAGCTAGCCAACGACTGGAAACCGCGTCATCATCCCTAATCGCCGGAGAATGGTTGACTTCGAATTAAGACCGAATTCAGACCCCATTCATCTCGATGCTACCCTATAAATTCACCCACAATTCACCAGAAAACCATTCACTCTCAAATCGCACCTTTTCTCGACGAAATTTAACTCGCCGGAAAACATCTGCAAGTCGCCGGAAAACCGAGACTTCCACCTGCACGGTAAAAACTTCGATTTTTCTGGCTCATTCCTTTATTAGACAAATTCTAATATAAATCCCTCACCCAGAATCCTTTGCAGTCGACGTTGCCGGATTATCTGATTCGCCGGAGAAATTCTGAACTTTCAGGGGAACTACTGATTATCGGTATGATTCTTCTGTTTCACTGATTAGTCATTACCCAGTAGTCCTACTTCACATCTAATCCTTCCAAATTGTTGGTAGAATCTATCAGCCGCAACTCACCAAGACGGAGCCGACGACCTTGCCGGACGTCTGAAGAAAAGCGAGCAGTCGGTACAATCAACTCTCCGATCTCTTTCCATTCATTTTATTTTCGATGTCCCATAACCTTCATTTAACTAACTAAGCAAATAACAGTCCTTTGATCGATGATGATGTTTTGAATGAAGAAGACGAAGTGTGGTATAATATAAGAATAATTAAAATCGGTTTAATAACCGGGTTAGACACACAGTCCAGCGGTGGACTGTGTGCAACAAACATACACGAGACGCGAGTTCGAATCCTGTCCCAGCTTTACCCGTTTGAAATAAAAATCCGCCTTTTTAACTGAACCGGGTCGACGCACAGTATATGTTAAGTTTAATAAAAACCGAGTTAATAACCAAGTGACACACACAGTCCAGCGGTGGACTGTGTGTACGCTAACCCACAGGTCCCGGGTTCGAGACCTGTGGTCAGCACCGGTTCGATGAGTTTAAAAGCTTTTTAAAAAAATAAATAATTTTCGGTTTAAAGTAAATAGTGTATAAGTATAATTAAAAACAGAATTATTTCGGGTTAGACACGTAGCTCAGTTGGTAGAGCTGCGTGCACGCGTACGGGAGGTCTCGAGTTCGAGCCTCACTCAGCGCACAATTTCACACAATTAAACCGGTCAACAGTAACGGTCAACGGTCAACGCTCTCGGTCAACGGTCAAAGTCAATTTTTTTTTATTATTTATTTTATTTATTTTAATCAATTATTTAAATTAAAAATCAATTAAAAATACTTAAAAATAACGTTTTCAACGTTAGAAAGTAGCCTTAAACTCGCAAATTTATACCCGAAAATCTTATTAAAATAGTTAATAAAATCCACACACTTACTCTACCTTTCGTTATTTTTTTTTGGTTAGTTACCTCTCGTCGATCCATCCCTTAAACTCGTGCGCATTCAGCCATCCTCAAGCAAACGCACCCAATGTGAGTGAATCTCTACAAATTCCCCGTTTTAATCACATTTTGGGGTGTATCATGTGTCGTACTTATTTATCATAATTAATCATTGTGCATCCATCATGTTTATGATCAATGTGTATTCAAGGTGAATCAATTGACTGTGTGGTTAAAGTTTAGATTAATGTTGTCATTTCAGTACATGCATTTCATAGGCCGCCGCTCCCCATTACCTATGAGCGTGAGCTGTTCCCCATTACCTATGAGCGTGAACCAGGCGTTGCCAACATAAGATCGGCTCCGTTTGATTGAGCCTTGATCTCACATACATTAGCATAGGCCGTCCGTTCCCCATTACCTATGAGCGTGAACGGGACGTTGCCAACACATACATTGTTACTTCTATATCATGTTTAAGCAAGGTGGTTTGTGATTGTTATGTTTACATACATTTGTTCATATATGATTATTGCACAGTTTTTCCTAAATTAAATTACAATAATTAATCAAAAACAAATGTTTTAAACAAGGTTCACTCGCCAACTTTTGTTGACCCAAAATTTCCCATTTTTACACATGATACAGGTGATCAAGTTGAAGCAAGAAACATTTAGGGCGGCCTAGAAGAATAAACCAGTTTAGATTATGAATTTGTTTAGTTAATCTTTCTTTTCCTTGTATTGTATGAATTTGGCTTGAACTTTGAAATGTAATTTGGATTTAATAAATGTGAAACATATTAGTAAACATCATGAGCTTTGGTGATAACCCAATTATGCCCCTACTCTTATTTCCGCTGCGGGTCGGGGTGTGACAGAGATCATATCAAGATTGAATAACACAAAATGGTTTTTTTATTACAAACTGAATATCGACCTTGACATCGTTCTAGGTTTTTATACATAAGAAGTGATGCAGCCCAAATATCGCAATAGTTGGTAAAACACCAATTACTAAAACAATTATAACATTAACACTTTACAAACTAACCCTACATATTTACAAGTTGACACTTTAACCATAAACATATCTTTACACTAACAAATCTGAGACCGCTATACATAATATTTAGTTTCACTATCAATACTTCCCATTAAACTATATATAGTTCAAGATAGGTCTTCAACATTCTTCAAGATTTGGTTACAATAACATTGGTTCATCATCCTCTTTCCGGTCAGGTTGCCTCCTCTTTTTTCTCCTATTTAGACATTCGTGTCTGAAGTGTCCAAGTTCACAACACTTGCAACATCTTACGTTTTTTTGAGTGACTTAATTTTTGTCACCAATGGATTTGAACCCTCACCACATGGAAAAGTAAGCCTTATCCAACACCTTGGTACCGCTAGGCCAAAGGCCCTTTGGTTGAAACATCTTATGTGATTCTTGTTCTGGTGGACTTGATTTCCACTTTTATTCCTCCATGGCTTCCAAATTTTACCTCGGCCATGTCCTTTGTTCTCTCAATTTCAACTCCCATGACCACAACGTTTACATCTATGTTCCTTGACGATCTCCTTTGCATTTTCTTTGGTGAATGAAAGTTTACTTATGCATCTTCCTCCTTAGTTTGCTTCTTGGTGCATTCTTCTCAAGCCTTTAATCTTCCCATGGCTTCTTGGAATGGTATCGTATTAAGATTGGCAAACTATTTGATTGCAACAACAGATTGAATAACCTTTTCCAGTACTTAAACCAAAAGCTTTCAAACCAATTTATTGTCATCCAAAGTATGCCCGAGACTGCTTGCTTGTGATGCAATCTCACTAATCTTTTCTGCATAGACATTGAGTGACTCATTAACATCCATCTTTAGAGATTCAAAGTCTAACTCGAGTGTAACCCTACCAACTCCTATGTGTGGAACCTTTAGTGCATCACAAATTTCATTGGCTGAAGTAAGATTAGCAATTTGTGAAACTATTTTTCAGAAAGTGTTTGGCACAACATTGCAATCGCTATGTTGTTCTTCTTTTGATTGTGAGTGCATATTCTATATGCCCGCAATGTGTGGAATATTGTATAGTTGAGATAAGAACACATGACTTTGAATCCGGAACATTCATTGATCGACTTCCGTTCCCATTGTTGGTTCCACTACTTACCAAATTCTATGGACATTAAAGTTTTCCCTAATCTTTACAACCCAAATAGTGTAATTTGTAGAATTGAGAATCGGGCACCGTAAGGTCATTGGCATTCACCCTTTCTTCCGTGCTAAAATTTCATTCTTCTTTGACCAATTCCCTTCATCTTTAGGGTCTTCTTCCAATGTGGGGTAGTCCACTTGGTAGAGGCACATGCCTATTAAGGAGAGGTCGCGGTTTCAAACTTGGGCAAGGGGAGTAATTTAGTATTATTGGTGTAAAGAAACATTAGCCGTTTAAAAAAAAATCTTTAGGGTCTTCTATCTCCTAATCGTAATAGATTGACTTTGTACTCCACTGGTTTCGGATCGAATTTGATTTCATCTTTACTTTTATCTCATTAAATCAATATCAATCTTCACCTATGCTTAATTTTATATCACCTTTGACATTTTCAGATCAAATTAATCAACTTGTGAAGAATAACAGTACACAAGTTTTTGGGTCGTCTATAAACTTATGAAGAATCAAAACGAATTGTTAGTTCCAAAAATAGTACATGGGTTTTTTATAAACCAAATGTATTTACCAAGACTATATACGGTTTATCGGTTGCAAAGCGAATAAAAAAACAATTTCTTTTAATAGTACATGGGTTTTTTCCAAACCAACTATTTAAAAAATGGTACACAGTTTTTCGGTCGCAAAAGTGAATTAAAATCAAGCGTTTCAACAAAGAAGAGTACGCAGTTTTTTCGGTTTCGGGGGAAATAAAAACCAATTGTTTCAATCACAATGGCACCCATGTTTTCGCTCGCACATGCAAATCAAAACCAAGCGTTTCTACTTACAACAACACACAAGTTTTTTTTGTTACTAACAAATCAAAACCCACTTTTCTAAAAACCTTTTTCCTACTTGTTTTGTATTTTCTTTTTCTAAAACATAAACTTTTAACAAACTATACAAAATTGTGTTTTTGGCTGTTCAAAATCCAAAGTTTCAATTTCAGACCTCTAATATTTAGAAATTTTCAATTCCATTTCCATTTAGGGTTGCAAAAAAATCAATTTTAAAAAGTTATTCATCATCTCCTACAAAACATGTGGCTGGGAGTGTGCAAATGGCAATTCGGTTTTTACCTTTAATCATAACCATAACCAAACATCGGTTCAGTTAATCGGCTATGAGACTCGGTTATGATTCGGTTTCGGTTAATTTTGCTTCTCACATGATCCTAACCCTAGGCTAATTAAGATACTTGAGAAGCATTCTCAACCTCACATTTTACCTAAACTTTTCGTTATATACACATATGTATAGTTTAAAATTGACTATATACATATGTGTATAATTCAGAATATACATATATCTATATAGTCAATTTTAAACTATACATAGGTGTATATTACGAAAAGCTTAGGAAAATGTATGGTCCAGAATGTTTCTCAAGTTTCTCAAATAGGATGGATTTCTCTTAGGATCCCTACATGGACCTTATTTTGCCGTGTTATACCTTTTTGCAGAATGTGTTATGTGTAACAACCAGAGGCTGCCACCTGTTACGTGTAACAGCTTTTGCAGACTTTGAGCTTTTTCTGAAAAAGTAAAAGTTGTTACATAACACGTGGCAAAAGAAGATTCATTCATTTAGTTCGGTAGCGGTTCGGTTATCGGTTAATTTCGGTTCACGGTAAAGCTTAGCTCACCCCAACTTGCGGCTGCAAATAAATTCAACAACTAATGTTTCAGTGTTATAATCAAAAGCTTAAATCAATTGCTCTAGTGTTATAATCAAAGGCTTAAATCGATTGTTCTGGTTAAATCGTGTTTTGATTTCACTTCGCGATGTACTTTTTTTTTATTTCACCAACGACGCAAAGAAATTCTATAGCTCGACTGTTTCAGTTTCACATACCTTTAATTCTTGAAGATGATAGCAGGAGTATATAATAAAAAATGGTACAAATTTGAATATAACTAACCAGTCTCGGTTATGGATTGAAAACCGATGACCCGATTGCATATGGGACCAATGCCCGACATCCTCCTAAGGGTCTAGTCTCCGGTGCTCACTTTTAGATAAAATCGGTTCGGGTCTCACCCATAAAAAGATTTCACAAACTATACCCCTCCATTTTATGACAATAACACCCCTATGCCTTTTGTTTAATTATGAGAACTTTAAAAAACCTAGCAATCTCACCTCCTAAAATCTAGTATATATAGAGGCCCATCTTCATAATTTTTCACACCAAAACAATAGCAAACCCTCTCTAGGAGATATAAAAGCCATCCAAAGTTGGAGAATAAAAAATCTTGAACATTCAAGTAAGCCCTCTCCTTCATTTTTCAATGTTCTTATTTTTGTCTTAGTTTCTTTCCAACATTCTTATTTAATCTTGTTCATGCTATTAATTACTTTTATTTATTGTTTTTCATTAAATATATATTCCATGTTTGTCATGGTCATACACCTTAGTTATAGCAATCATGGATCAAACAATAAATTAAAATACGAAAAGATGATGCTTTCACCATATCATTCATCATTTTGTTCTTTCCTTCATAACTTTAATTTTCAATTTACATAAGATAGATGCATGATTCTATATCATCAATATATTTATATCATCAGCATATTGAATGGTGGATCATAGTGTCAATGATAACCCTAATACAATTTAGATCTGTAAACAAAAATATACATACTTTTTCGGAATTTCCAGCAAACTTTGTTCAACTTTAAACCATTGTAGCTCAATCAATTCTGATCCAAATCAGCTAATTCTTTTTTTCAAATTCAAGTTCATTGAGTTAGGGAATAAAACCCAACTAGCCTTACTAAAAATGTTCCCAAACAACAAAAGCAAAACAATTGTACAAAGCTGTCAAAAAACATCTTTGGCCCTTCGTTTTAGAAACCCTAATCCATATATATATATATATATATGTATATATATGGGTTAGGATCATGTGAGAAGCACTAGGCTAATTAAGAAACTTAAGAAGCATTCTGGACCACACATTTTCCTTAAGCTTTTCGTAATATACACATATGTATAGTTTAAAATTGACTATATACATATATGTATAATTCAATATACATATATGTATATAATCAATTTTAAACTATACATATGTGTATATTAAAAAAGCTTAGGAAAAATGTGTGGTCCAAAATGCTTCTCAAGTTTCTCAAATATGGTGGAATTCTCTTAGGATCCCTACCCTATATATATATAGGGGCAGGATTTGGAGAAAACACCTAAAAGTGTGAAAACGGTGAGAACAATTTTGGTGTTGGCATGTGGCGTTGTGCTAACTTAAGAGTAATATTGTCAAAAACTCCATGCATATGCCACTCACATGCAAAAAACCATCCACATGCAAGTCACATGCATATTCCACCATCATTTTTAAACTCCCGTAACTTTTTTATACGTGATTATTTTTTTATAAAAATTACACCATAAAACCGAGTGTTTTGTTATCTTTCCAACGAGTATACTATTGCTATACTTTTAAAATTAAAAAAATGACATGAACTAGGTGTTCAAATAAAAACGCCATAAAACACCCAGTTCAGAAAAACGCCATGAGAATACCCAGTTGAAAACGTCATAAAACACATAGTTCAGAAAAAAAAACCCCATGAAAACCAGTTGAAAACGCCATACTAACACTCAGTTCCAAAAACGTCATAAAAAACTAGTTGAAAACGCCATAAAAATAACCACTTCAGAAAAACGCCATAAAACACACTTTATAAAAACTCAGTTGAAAACGCTATAAAGGAACAAAGTTTCAAACACCATAAGAAAACCAGTTCGTTTTTTTTCGAAAAATATATCAATGATATACTCGTTGGAAAGATAAGAAACCTTGAGTTTTATGGTGTATTTTTTTAGAAAAAATAATCACGTATAAAAACCATTATTAGCGTTTAAATATGATGGGGGAAATGACATGTAATTAGCATATGCACTCTTGTTTGGATCTTCCAATGTTACCCTTCCTACTAGTTTTATGGTTCTCATTATTTACAAAAATGCCGTCATATCATCTTAGCCACAAATCACAAAGATCTTATGGCTGAAAATCGTTATCACCATTTTCACACTTTTAAGTCTTTTCCCCTGATCCCGTTTCTATCTATCTATCTATCTATATATATATATATATATATAACTAAAAAAGCCAAAAAAAGCATAAAAAACATATAAAAAAATTTTTTACAATTTTTTTATAAAAAATCGCTGCATATTATGTATAAAAAAAAACTTTTTTTTCAAAAAAAAAAACTTGTACTGCACATGTGCACTATATGTGTACTGCACATGTGCACTATATATGTACTACCCATGTGCATTATATGTATATGTTGCACATGTGCATTATATGTTTTTTTATTTTCTTTTAAATAAGTTTTTTTATATAATATATATAGCGAATTTTTATAAAAAAAATCAATAAAAATTGATATGTTTTTTTGGATTTTTTAGTTGGTTTTTTATTTTTCTCATTTAAACTAGTTTTCTCATGATCCATCCCCTATATATATATATATATATATATATATAGGGTGGGGTTCGGCTACAAAGTTCAAATTTTCTTAAAAATGTAAAAAGTCATAAAACACTATAATTTCAGCCATAAAACACATCTAAAACTCACAAATAACAGAGTGAAGATTATTAAAACACCATATTCATACCCTAGTAGTCCATACAAACTTCAAACACACTATCATAGAACTATTAATATAAAACACAATATGCTAATTAACATAAAACATAATAATATTTTTTATTCCATAATCAGAATCTTATCATCCAAAACACAATACAAAACCCACATATATAATGTTTTAGTAATCTCCATTATGTTATTTGTGGGTTTTTAGTGTGTTTTAATGTTAGACACTATGGTGTTTTTATTACTTTTTACATTTTTTTAGGAAATTTAGACTTTATAGCCAACTCCTAGCCTATATATATTCAACGTTTTATACATAATACACTAAAACCTGGTTTTAAACATGAAAAATCCTCTCAAACTAATAACTCCTTATAATCCTTAAAAAGCTCCCCATACAAATAACGTAGAATTAGGGTTTTGATGTCTAAACTTTCCAAATCATGTTTTCAACTTTCAACTCGATTCCTTACATAGATTTTCATTCCTCAAATAGTCTTTGGTACTAAATATAATTTCCCAAACAATAACCTTCTAACTCAACTTATACGACAATATAGGGCACCCATAATCGGTTCACGCATCAAGTTCAAGTACAAGTTTGCAAGGTGAGTTTCATAGCCCTGTTTCTACAAGTTTTCAACCTTTGGGTGGAAAACATGCATTGCAACTTATTCATCTGAATCATAAACATTTTTTTGTATATTGGTAATGGCTAAATGGCTCTTACATGTTGCAATACTTCAATTATCACACTTTCAAAGGTCCCTTCAATACAACTTACACAATCATTAGCTTTGAGAAGCCAAACATAGTATGTAATAGATTTATTGATTTGACAAGCCCATCCAATACTCTAGTTGAACGCTCCAACCAACTGCGAGGCTCCCATGTAGGGAACCAGGTGTCCAAAATTCAGTACTAGAGTTGATTGTGGACGACATGTATTTGAATTTATCGACATATATGCTTTAAAGTGTTTATGATACGATGCAACTATGTTCATATCAAAACTATGTACGCACCAACTTTTTAGTTGACACTTGTTAGCACGTTTGTCAGGTGATGGAAACTGGAGGTTAAAGGCATCTTGATTGCTCATGTAAGATCGTGGAATAGACCTAGTTCTTTATAATTGAATATTTATTTGTTTCCTTGTTTTGGATATTGAGACAATTTGATTATTAATAATAAACATGCTTCTTTATCTTAAGTGTATGATTCAATTCGTTGCACTCCCATGTTTCCGCGATAGGCAGGGTGTGACACTCGATTGATAAATTTGAACACATTTTTTTTCTAAAACAACTATTTGGTTTACCTTGGCCACGTAAATATGCAGTAGCCAGCCACACCCACTAATGGAAGCAAGAAGACAAAAAAGATCATGAACCTTTAGAGGATTTCTCGGACCCTGGTAGTTCGGGAAAAAGGTGTACAACCGGGGATGATTTATAATTAATCACCGGTTTCTTCTTCGATCACTGATGATAATGCAACCCCTTCACAAATCGATTCTAGATAACAACTCTGATACCCCAAATGGTAAATCAAAGATCGAGATTAACAAGAACAAGATGAAGATTGAATAACACAACTAAAACTTTTGATTACAAACTGATACATCAACCTTGACATCGGTAAGGTTTATATACATATGAATCGGTGTGTCCTAAACATCGCAATTGTTGGTAAAACACCGACTACTTAAATAGTTATAACCTTTGACACTTTACAAACTAACCCTATATATTTACAACTTGACACTTTGACCCATAAACACAACTTTACACTAATGACTCTATACATAATATTAAGTTTAACTATCATGATCTATTGATTCAACAAATTAGACGCTTTTGAGGAACCAAATTATGTATTTTGTTTTTCAAAAACTCAACGATTGGCTCAACATCTCATATCACCATGTCACATGTTCATATTTTGTAGTAATTTGTGGACCAGCAAGTGAATTTTCTATTGACTACTTCAAAGCCCAAGAAGTACGTGTTTCTTCGACAAAAACAATTTGTGAGCAGTAACCATGTATTCAGGAATAGTAATCACATGTATCATGAATAGTAATCACATATCACATGTATATACATTGTTGTAGCAAAATTCTGATTTTGCCAGTAACTACACATGCTTGAATATTAACGACATGTATATCTATCATAATAGCAGAATTATTGGATCATTTAGTTTGAATATGAACAACCTAGATACCCATTGTTGTAGCAAGATTTCTAGGTGATTAACTAGGGTTGATTGACTTGTAAACAAACGTATGTATGCATATTTAATATTAGAAACATAGACATTATTCATTATTCAAATATGTATGTGTATGTATTAGAACTCATATATTACACGAGTTGATAAATGTAATGTTATATACTTAGTAGTCAAAAGTTACGTCTTTAAAAAAACCCGTGTATTGTGTATTGTACTTGTTAATGAACTTATGTGTTGCATGGGTTTACAAAAAATGAACTTTGACATATGACGGTTGTAAATTACATTAGTTAATTTAAAAAAAAAATCAATTGGGTATTGATTTTTTTATGGATTTGATAAATATTAATGCAATTATAGTGTACTTATTCCTTTAAAAACATTTTTAGCACATTTTTAACGGCAAAAGTGACACACAAAATATTCCTTTTACTCATTTTGAACTGTGACCTCCTCGTTAAGAGGTAAGTGTCTCTACCAAGTGCGCTAGACCACATTCAGGGCGAGCTGAATTTCTGCGGATCGAAAACGTATATATCAAAAAAAATATAAAACCGGGGGGTCGAAAACTATATACCTAAAAAATTCTACAAGAAAACTACATACCGTACATACTACACTACTGAGTGAAAAGTCCCCCCCCCCACCAAGGTGTGCCCCTGACCACATTGGCTTTTAGCACAATTAACTTGACTTAAATTACAGTTATATGCATAACGGGGCAATTATATATATAATATATATATATATATATATATATATATATATATATATATATAAGAACTAAAACGTGATTTTTTCTTAATACAACCTATTTTCTTTTATATTTGACATATTTTCCCATTTAATCGAACCCTCTAA
This sequence comes from Scalesia atractyloides, assembly GCA_947069175.1. NCBI lineage: Eukaryota > Viridiplantae > Streptophyta > Magnoliopsida > Asterales > Asteraceae > Scalesia > Scalesia atractyloides. The sequence continues at coordinate 22,768,260 of CAMTDV010000014.1, read as the reverse complement.
CTATATAAAAAAAGATTGGTAATATGACCTTAATTTATAGTCAATATTGAAAATTCATACTGTAGTAAACAGGTATTTACTTCAAATACATGGTTCACTAAGATAAAACATGCATGTAAGGGTGTGATCAATTTCTAAGCAGTTACAAAAATACTACACGAAACTATATGACAGATTTCCAAGCTCGTGTCGTCTCGACCTACAAACTACATGCGAATACCATTTACCAAGTGGGTGTATCTCCCACAATCAGATGTATGCGAGTGACACGTAACTAATACTCGTTTTAAAATGGTCCATTCACATATATGCTAAATCCGGCCTAGTCATCATTGCTATATTTATAGCTAATCAATTGAATCAAACGGTGCTTGCTTACACGTGTATGTTGATTATGTTTGTCTTGTGAATACTCGGTAGTAATTTTCTGGGGAAGGTGGTGCTCCCTAGTTTCAGCTTTAAAAGAGAAATAAAATTGGAGTTTACCTAAAAAACAAGAAGACAAAGAAACCAAACACAAGGTAAATTAAATAACAAACATATACTAATTTAAAACAAAAGAGTTATATTAACACCATGCAATCATGGGTTGCTTTCAAAGTCAGAAACAAATCATTTTTTTTCTGTAAATGGATGCTTCAGAAGTTCACAAGGTATGATTTTCTAACCGTAATCCTTAACTATAGTTACCGTTTTCTTATTTGTGGCATTAATTTTAAATTAGTGACACCTATAAATAAGGATAACACCACGACCAGAAATTCTTGGGCATAGAAAAAAAAAAGGATAGAGCTTTTATTGCATTAATGGCATTCAAGAAAAATATAGTAAAAGGGTTATACAATGCATGCAATTACAAGTTCTTGAATCCAACCTTAAGGAATTACCTCATTTCTTCTTCATCCTCATCCAATGTTCAACAAATGATGGTACCTAATCCTGATGGAGTAGCGCCTGAGAAGAGAGACGACTCAATCTTCCTGAGGTTTCTCCAACAGCGGCCACTGTACCTCTCTTCTACGGCGAACTTGCCAGAGATCCTCCGTCCCGACGGAGAGAAGCTATTGGAAAGACTGAAAGAGATGGACATTGCAAGAAACCTAGTGCGTCTCCGGACAAAGAGTCAGTTGACGGTGGTTGATGCTAAGAAGATCCTTCAGGGCTTCACAAATAAAGATGTTGAAATCGAAATTGAGAAGTAGCCGGAAAAATCATGTATCTTATGATGAGTTTATCCAGATGTGTATGGATGGATGTTCTAATAGAGACGAAGGTGTAAGTCTCGCGAAAATTCTAGAGAATTCTGCTTTTGTCATTGTGTTTGGAAACGTGGTTTTCCTTAAGCCTGAACAGGTTCGTTATTCTGTAAGCTTATCATATATAAAATATATTAGTTAGGATTTATTGCAATTATTTTTATCATTATGACACGTGATATTCCTAAAAGAAATTGTTATTGCAGATAGTGAAAGCCATCAATGGGCTGATGACTGTACACGATGAGCCGTTAAAGGAGCTTGAAGAAATGGAGTGTTGGAAGTTGAAGATCGACGACAAGGCAAAGAAGATAGTCCGGCGGGAGCTTTGGGGTGGACTCGGGTACCTGGTGGTGCAAACCGCAGCGTTCATGAGGCTAACGTTTTGGGAACTGTCATGGGATGTTATGGAGCCAATTTGTTTTTATGTTACGTCAATGTATTTCATGTTCGGGTTTGCATATTTCATCAGAACATCAAGAGAGCCATCATTTGAAGCAATTTTTCAAAGCAGGTTTCATGTGAAGCAGATGAAGTTGATGAAAAAGGAAGGGTTTGATGTTGAAAAATACAATGAGTTGAAGAAAACATGTGGGTTTCATGATCAGCAATGGCAGAAGAAAGGTTGTTCTTTGGAACATGTTTCTAATGGGACGACCAAATTAAAGTTTGTTGGTCCCAATCGATAATATCTAAGTTTTTGGAAAGTAGTATAATTTGGTTTTAAGGATAAGAGTTATATACTTATGTAATGTCTTTGTTCTCATTTGTCAGACTCATGATTTCAACTTTCTAGGAATCTTGCAAGTAAAAACAATATTGAGGTAGATCTTTAGAAGAAAAAAAACAATATTGGTAAATTGATCGTTGATAGAATAGTAATATAATGTAATAACATATGAATAATCTAAAAAACCCTAAAAATAATCCAAGTTAACTATCTGTTTCTGGGTAGATATATAAGATATATGATGAAATTTGTTTGTTGTAATAAGAAACGGGTACAAGTGACGAATTTAGTCCGGTTTGATCTTCCGATCTGGATTCGAAGGTCTTATTGTGAGTGTGTATCACGTTCAAATCAGCTCTTTACACACAAGGTTCAGCAAGTTTTTAATTAAAGAGGGCCGAATTATTAACTATGGTTTTGAAAAATATGAGCCATAACGGCTAATTCGGTCGGGTCGTCTAAACCGGCTAATCAGTGGCGGTTCTAAAATTTTTACTCAAGGGAGCATACAAAAAAAGGATCAAAATTTGTCTTTTGAAAATGATAAATTGCAACTTCATTTGTAACATTTAGGGATGTAAACGAACTAAACGTTTAGTAACATTTCATGAACCGTTTGGCGGAAAGTTCGTTTACATTCGTTCGTTTGATAAATGAACGAACACGAAAAAGAAATTTTGTTCGATTATTAAAATGAACGAACATGAACCGATGTCTTGTTCGTCCAAATGTGTTCATGAACCATTCGTGAATACATTTATTTCTTATCAAACGAACTCGTTCGGTTTGTTTGCAGACCTAGTAACACTTGAGTGTTTCTTTTTCTACGATCCAAATTACACAAGATTTGTCTTTGTGTTCTTCACTCCCGAAAAAAACTCTCTAACGCTTGCAAAATAATAATCGATACATTAAGGTAGTGTTTGGTATGCAGTAATGAGAGACGGTATGGAATTGATCGTTGTGGGGGAATCAGAAAAATGTTGTTTGGTTGGTCAATATAATGGAATCATCTATTACCTCGTTTATTCCATTACCTGTAAAACACCACACCTCCCCTCCTTATTTTTTTTCATTTCATTTCGTCTTTCACCCCACATCACCTCCATCACCCTCCCACCACTGAAAACCACCACCACCCACCCACCACAACCATCACTTTCTACTGCTAACCACCACCACTTGTCGCCCACCATCGCCACCTATCGCACACCACTGTCGCTACTCACCTACCAGCGACACTGCCACCACATCTAACCACCATCACCGCACCACCATCACCACCGCCACTAACACTACCAACCACCACTACCACCTACCGCACCTCCCATCACCTGTAACATTTGTAAAAATCGGGTTTTCAAAACCCGCTCCGTTTTGTAATCGAATATCAAGTTATAAAAGTTACGTTGAATATTTATGATTATTTTGATTTAAAACGATACATAATTAATAAATAAACTAAACTATAAAATTTATATTTGATAAAAAAAATTAAAACAAAATAAATAAAAGAATTTTGTTGCTGCCGGGACTCGAACCCGGTCAGCCAAGGACAACCCCAACAACTTAACATACACTCACATCACCACTCCGCCGCTTTGTGTTTTCTGTTATCTCTAGAAAATAAATGAAATTTATACACAAACTCGGTTAAAACCGGTTTCGCCAACTGAGAAACTGAAATCGGCAAATCAATCGTCTAATCGTTTGATTAATCGTTCATTCACATTTTATAACCGATGAACCGATGATTGTAATCAATTCAGAAGTGATTGAGCATCAATTTTCTTTATTAATCGGTTTTTATAACCGAAATGAATCAAGTCACAATTACTTCAACCCAAGATCACTCTCGCGACTCAGAAACGTCATAACCATACTCCATTTCATTTTCGTCACATCTTCAGACCATCAGAACGCTTAAATCAGTTCGCCGGAATTTTCTGCAAATCCCGCCGGAAAACCGTATTCATCCTCAAACGGTAATTCTCTCAATATTATTGCAGTTCAACAATTATTAGACTATTTCTAACTTAAACCTCTCAATTGAAATCGAATTCAGGCGCTGTATTCAACTAATTCCAGTTCGCCGGAACTCCCCTGAAAATTTCTAATTCCGTCTGTTAAACGGTAAAGGTCTTCAAACACATCGATAACGTTTGTTTATCACTTCAATTCCACATTCGACTAATCAAAATAGTTAATTATCTTGTTCAGTTGAAGAGCATAAAAACAGGAACCGACACATCGCCGGAAATCTGAAATAAACCGTTCATCGGTATGTTCACCTCTAATTACCGTCTCTGCCTTTTCATTTAAGCTTTAATAATGTCTGTAAATCATAAACACAAGGAACGATTTAGAAAATCAGTTGACTGTAATTTGAATGAAGAAGACGAAACTAACTAAGTTATAAGTATATTTAAAACTAGTAAAATGAACGGGTTAGACACACAGTCCAGCGGTGGACTGTGTGCAAAATGCAAACGCACGTCCCGAGTTCGACTCCTGCTATACGCACTCCTTATATAATAAAATGCCTTTTTGTTTAAAAACTAAACCGGGATAACTCAGTTAGTTGTTAAGTATAATAAAAACCAAGATAATAACCAGATTAGACACACAGTCCAGCGGTAGACTGTGTGCAACATAAACCATACGTCGCGCGTTCGAAACCCGTCCCTAGCACCGGTCCGTTGAATTAAAATGTTTTTGAAATTAAAAAGAATTTCGGTTAAACTGAATAAGTGTATAAATATAATTAAAAACAAGATTATTTCGGGTTAGACACGTAGCTCAGTTGGTAGAGCTGTGTGCACGCGTACGGGAGGTCTCGGGTTCGAGCCTCACCCAACGCAAACCATGTCCTGACCGAACCGGTCAACAAGTCAACAGGTCAACGGTCAACGGTCAATGGTCAACGCAAAATAAACAATTTTTTATATTTTTATTTATTAAATTTAATTTAAAAATCAATTAAAAAATACTTAAAAATAACATTTTTTAAAATAGAAAATAGCCTTAAACTCACAAAAATATATCTAAAAATTTCATTAAAATCCTTAATAAAATCCACTCATTTAATATATTTTTCCGTATTATTTAGGTTAGTATTTCTCGTTGTTCCGCCCATCTAATTCGTGCGCATCTCACCATCTCCAATCCAACGCACCCATTATGAGTGAATCTTTACAAATTCCCCGTTTTAATCACGTTTTGAGGTGTATCATGTGTCTTGTCATATATATTATACTTAAACCATTGTGCATACATCATATCATGAACTAGTGTATACAGTTTGTTTCTGTTGTGTAGTTATTGTTAGATGCAAGTTTATTATTTTCAGTACATGCAATTTCATGGGCCGCCGCTCCCCATTACATTATGAGCGTTGAGCATGTTCCCCATTTCATTATGAGGTTGAACCTGGCGTGCCCACATACGATCGGCTCCGTTTGATTGAGCCTTGATCGCACAGACATTTTCATTTTCAGTACATGCAATACGATCGGCTCCGTTTGATTGAGCCTTGATCGCACAGTTCATTTATGTTATTTATCGTATGATGTTGGTATGTTCATGTATGCTGTCATATGTTATTGTATGTTATAATTGTGACCGCTAATTGCCACTGCTTGATTATTTACATTTGCTCATCTATGATTATGCACAATTTTTCATTGATAAACTAACAAGTAATTCATTAATAAATGTTTATCTAATAAGGTTCACTCGCCAACTTATGTTGACCCAAAAACCCCCATTTTTACACATGATACAGGTAAACCAGCAGCAGCTAGGAACACATAGGACTTGGACTAGAAGAATAAAACGATTTAGAGTTGGGATTGTTATGTTGGTTTATTTTCTTTGTATTGAATGAACATGTTTGGATTTTTGGAAATGTAACTTTGACTTTATTAAATATGAAACATATTAGTAAATGTCATGAGCTTTGGTGATAACCCAATTATGCCCCGACTCTTATTCCGCTGCGGGTCGGGGTGTGACAGATTGGTATCAGAGCTATGACTATAGGGATATAGGATAGGTTATTAGACCCTTAGAGCCTATACTATAGTCGATTAGAAACTTATAAGATTTTTGTGTGTTACATGCCAAATTTCATGATGTTTATATGTTTTATGTTAAGTGTTACATTTAATATTGTGCAAGCATGTTCATAAGTATGTATTATCATATAATGCCTATCATGAATCGTATACTCATAACATATCACATTCATGAAAGCACACACCACATCATGATTGCTTTTACAATGATTTTCGTGTTTTCAAATCTCATCAAAGTGAGTTCTCATGACGGGCATGTAGTAACTGGAAGGGTACCAGTACCGGTAGTCGGAACGTCCTGTCTAGGCTGGCATTCGTATAAATCCAAAATAAAGGACCAGTTTGCCTACCTGGGGACTAACGATGAGAGTACGAAGTACCTATTAGGCCAAAGCATGCTATACCAAACGTCGTGTGAACTAACCCCACTTTGAGTTGTCATTGTGTCTACACCTGGACACGTTCCGACCAAACATCTCATGAACATATTTTGTGGTTTGCATTCGGGGATGCGAGTGTTAAATTGCCAATACTAATGTGAATCCTACCAAGCCAATAGCCATGGGGGCCCACATGACTATGTAGGTGAAGGTATGGGGGACATTTGAGGCCCAACATGAGCGAACCCAAGACATCCTATGGATGTAGTTGCATTATTGATAGTTATGTTATTTTCATTTTCTTAAAGACACATGACACCTAAAAAGACATCATAAACTCACAATCTTCTCATTGTATGATCCTGTAGATGTCGTCTAGACAGCAACGAAGGGGTAAAAGATCAGGAAGGTCTCAGGAACGTTTGGCCACTCAGATCGCGAAACAAATGGCCACGATACTGCCTGACATTGTGGTCCAAGTACAACAAGCCCTTGCTACAAATCCTACTAACTCTCCCCAACAACAGGACCAGAACATCGACAACCCTCCTACCGGCAAGTGCTCTTACAAACATTTTAAGTCCTGTGATCCTCCTAAATTTGAAGGGACTGAGGGTGTCACTGCTCTCCTACATTGGTTCGAGGAGATGGAAAACACCTTTCTAAACTGCGATTGTCCGGAGGATCGCAAGGTTCGATACGCCACCGGGAGACTATTCGGGGTAGCTCTCACTTGGTGGAATACTGAGAAAGGGAAGAGGGGAACTGAAGATGCGATGGCCTTAACTTGGGAGGAGTAAAGGAAATCATGACTAGGCGTTTCTGTCCTAGAAGTGAAATTAAAAAGCTGGAGGACGAATTTCATTCTCTAAAGCAAAAGGAGGGTGATCACACTACATATAACAAGAGGTTCTTGGAGTTGAACCAAATGGTTCCAAATTTGTTCACCCCAACCTATCGTCTGATCGAGCACTATATTCGAGGACTTCCCTCGAAAATCCAAGATTCAGTTCTCAGCGTTTCACCAGTAACACTTGAAGCTGCTATGGAGTTAGCAACTGAACTGACCGAAAACCGAATTCGCAACGGGAAGTTCAAAGAAGAGAAGAAGAAAGCCCCTGTTGAGGGACAAACCTCAAACCACCCCATTCCTTCCTCTAAGTTTGCTAACAAGAGGAAGCGCAACACCAGAAATTTTGCAGTTACCCAAACCAATTCCCCTATTCCTGCTGCACCCATTACTCAAGTCACTCCTTCACCCGCACCATACAGAAGACCCTACACAGGCCCGTTACCAAAATGTAACCGTTGCCAATATCACCATTCCCCTGATCATCCTTGTCAATATTGCACCGGCTGCGGTCGCGCGGGTCATAATGTTCAAACTTGCCGTATGCCTCAACGAACGAACCGCCACCAACCTTTAACCTAAACCCACCAACAAATAATGGGCCAAGGCCAACAACCCCTACTACCACCCACTCAACATTTAGCCCAAACATATTACCAGCCCAATTATCCTATGGGTCAACCAATGCGGGCTTGTTACAATTGCGGCGACCCAAGCCATTTCCGAAACACTTGTCCAAGGTTGGTTAATATTATTCATGCTCAGGCCCAAGCCAACCCGGTGAATCAAGCAAATCAAGCTCCTCCACCTGCTAGAGGGAGAGCTTTCAATATCAACGCTAACCAGGCAAGAGCTGACGGCAATGTGGTCAATGGTACGTTCCTTATAAATGGTAGATATGCCTCTATGTTATTTGATACTGGTGCGGATAGAAGTTTTGTGTCTTTAGAATTTGAACCTATCTTAAGCAAAAATCGGGATAAGCTCACGGAATCCATAACGGTAGAAGTTGCGGACGGGAAACCAGTTTTATTAAACTCTATTTTACGCAACTGTACACTCACCTTAAACGACCACGATTTCTCAGTCGATCTTATTCCTATGAAGCTGGGAAGTTTTGACATCATAATCGGTATGGATTGGCTCAGTCAACATCATGCGGAAGTTGTATGTCGTGAAAAATTTATTCGTATTCCTCTTTCAAACGGTCAGACTCTTCGAATCATTGGAGAAACCTCGTCGAAAGGGCTCAGCTTAATGTCTTGTCTCCAAGCTCAGAAATATCTTCGCAAGAATTATGTCGCGTTTTTAGCTCATATCATCAAAAAGGGAACCACAGAGAAGAAACTTGAAGACATCCCTGTAGTAAAAGACTTCCCGCAAGTTTTTCCTGATGACATTTCAGGACTTCCTCCAGTTAGAGACGTCGAATTCCGTATTGATCTTATACCTGGTGCTACACCAGTTGCAAAGTCTCCATATAGGTTAGCCCCCTCTGAAATGCAAGAGCTAGCCAGTCAATTGCAAGAGTTGACTGACAAGGGATTCATACGTCCTAGCCCGTCGCCTTGGGGTGCACCTGTCCTTTTTGTAAAAAAGAAAGATGGATCATTTCGTATGTGCATCGACTACAGAGAGCTCAACAAGTTAACAATCAAGAATCGCTATCCTTTACCTCGCATTGATGATCTTCTTGACCAACTACAAGGTGACAGCTGCTTTTCAAAGATCGATCTTCGATCTGGCTATCATCAACTTAGAGTGCATGAAGAAGACGTCCCTAAGACTGCTTTTCGAACTCGTTATGGCCACTATGAATTCATGGTTATGCCATTTGGATTAACCAACGCACCAGCTGTCTTCATGGACCTAATGAACAGAGTCTGCAAACCTTATCTTTATCGATTTGTTATAGTCTTCATCGACGATATTCTTAATTATTCAAAATCTAAATCTGATCATGAGCGTCATCTTTGACTCGTTCTTGCACTTCTAGAAAAGGAAAAACTTTATGCCAAGTTCTCGAAATGTGAATTCTGGTTAAAAGAGGTGCAATTCCTCGGGCATGTAGTCAATGACAAGGGAATACATGTTGACCCTTCAAAGATCAAAGCGGTTCAAGAATGGCAAGCTCCACGTACACCAACTGAAGTAAGATCTTTTCTTGGACTAGCTGGCTATTATCGTCGGTTCATTTCAAACTTCTCTCGCATTGCTGTACCACTCACGGCTTTAACTCATAAGGGAAAACCTTTCGTATGGGGACCCAAGCAAGAAGAAGCCTTTCAAACTCTTAAACAAAAACTTTGTGATGCACCAATCCTCACTCTTCCTGAAGGTTGTGATGATTTTGTAGTCTATTGCGACGCGTCAAGGCAAGGATTAGGCTGCGTTCTCATGCAAAGAGGAAAAGTCATAGCTTATGCCTCGAGACAACTCAAGACACATGAAAAGAACTACACCACTCATGACCTAGAACTTGGAGCCGTGGTGTTCGCTCTTAAGATATGGAGACATTATCTCTATGGTACCAAGTGTGAAATATACACTGACCACAAGAGTCTTCAACATATCTTCAATCAAAAAGAGCTAAACATGAGGCAACGAAGATGGGTCGAACTTCTAAATGATTACGACTGTGAAATTAGATACCACCCTGGTAAAGCGAATGTGGTGGCTGATGCACTTAGTCGAAAGGGTTATGCGAACTCCATTCATCTTCTATGTTCGCAAATTATAACCGACATTAAAGATCAAATTCGAGAAGCCCAACACGTTTCAATAACAGAAGAAGATGTACGAAAGGAGATGTCCTGTGGAGCCGAGCTAAAACTTGAAACTAAATCAGACGGTATTCTGTATTACCTAGATCGTATCTGGATTCCTAACCACAACAATCTTCGTGAAACTCTTATGAATGAAGCTCACAAAACGCGATATTCTATACACCCAGGAGCCGATAAGATGTATCAAGACCTACGATACACCTATTGGTGGCCTGGAATGAAGAAGGATATTGCCGTTTTTGTTTCCAAGTGCCTCACATGTTCCAAGGTGAAGGCTGAACACCAAAGACCTCAGGACTTCTAGTCCAACCGGAAATACCTGTATGGAAGTGGGAAAATATAACCATGGATTTCATTACCGGGTTACCTCGCACTTCTGGTGGGTATGACACAATATGGGTAATTATAGACCGACTTACAAAATCAGCTCACTTTATTCCTATCCGTGAAGATTTCAAGAACGAAAAGCTTGCACGTATTTATATCAACGAAATCGTAAGCCGACATGGGGTACCGTTAAGTATTATTTCTGATCGTGATGGTCGTTTCACCTCACGAACATGGCAAGCAGTACAATCCGCTATGGGCACACGATTAGATCTCAGTACCGCCTATCATCCTCAAACTGATGGACAGTCTGAGCGCACCATTCAAACTCTTGAAGATATGCTTAGAGCATGTGTCATAGACTTCAAGGGAAATTGGGACGCCCACCTACCATTAGTAGAATTTTCGTACAACAACAGCTATCATTCGAGCATCGGCATGGCACCTTTTGAAGCCTTATATGGTCGTAAGTGTCGATCTCCTGTATGTTGGCACGAAATTGGGGAAGCACAAATTACTGGTCCAGAATTGATCCAAGAAACCACAGACAAGATCCATCAAATTCGAAACAATCTTCTAGCGGCTCAAAGTCGTCAAAAGAGTTATGCAGATAAACGACGGAAGCCCTTAGAGTTTAACATTGGTGATCATGTGCTTTTAAAAGTATCACCGTGGAAGGGTGTAGTTCGTTTTGGTCAAAAGGGGAAGCTAGCACCTCGTTACGTAGGACCTTTCAAGATACTCGAAAGAGTAGGTCCTGTAGCATACAAGCTTGACCTACCAGAAGAACTCAACAGGATTCATCCCACATTCCACGTTTCGAACTTGAAGAAGTGCCTCGCTGATGAGAATCTCCATATTCCGCTGGAAGATATTCAGATTGATGAATCTATGCATTTTATTGAAAGACCAGTGGAGATCATGGACTACGGGGAGAAACGTCTTCGACGAAGTCGCATTCCAATTGTTAGGGTACGGTGGGAGTCGAAACGGGGACCTGAGTTCACTTGGGAACGTGAAGACTCAATGCGTGAAAAATACCCGCATCTTTTTCCTACTACTTCAACTACTTAAATTTCGGGACGAAATTCCTAAAAGTAGGGGATACTGTAACATTTGTAAAAATCGGGTTTTCAAAACCCGCTCCGTTTTGTAATCGAATATCAAGTTATAAAAGTTACGTTGAATATTTATGATTATTTTGATTTAAAACGATACATAATTAATAAATAAACTAAACTATAAAATTTATATTTGATAAAAAAAAATTAAAACAAAATAAATAAAAGAATTTTGTTGCTGCCGGGACTCGAACCCGGGTCAGCCAAGGACAACCCCAACAACTTAACATACACTCACATCACCACTCCGCCGCTTTGTGTTTTCTGTTATCTCTAGGAAATAAATGAAATTTATACACAAACTCGGTTAAAACCGGTTTCGCCAACTGAGAAACTGAAATCGGCAAATCAATCGTCTAATCGTTTGATTAATCGTTCATTCACATTTTATAACCGATGAACCGATGATTGTAATCAATTCAGAAGTGATTGAGCATCAATTTTCTTTATTAATCGGTTTTTATAACCGAAATGAATCAAGTCACAATTACTTCAACCCAAGATCACTCTCGCGACTCAGAAACGTCATAACCATACTCCATTTCATTTTCGTCACATCTTCATACCATCAGAACGCTTAAATCAGTTCGCCGGAATTTTCTGCAAATCCCGTCAGAAACCGTATTCATCCTCAAACGGTAATTCTCTCAATATTATTGCAGTTCATTTATGTTATTTATCGTATGATGTTGGTATGTTCATGTATGCTGTCATATGTTATTGTATGTTATAATTGTGACCGCTAATTGCCACTGCTTGATTATTTACATTTGCTCATCTATGATTATGCACAATTTTTCATTGATAAACTAACAAGTAATTCATTAATAAATGTTTATCTAATAAGGTTCACTCGCCAACTTATGTTGACCCAAAAACCCCCATTTTTACACATGATACAGGTGAACCAGCAGCAGCTAGGAACACATAGGACTTGGACTAGAAGAATAAAACGATTTAGAGTTGGGATTGTTATGTTGGTTTATTTTCTTTGTATTGAATGAACATGTTTGGATTTTTGGAAATGTAACTTTGACTTTATTAAATATGAAACATATTAGTAAATGTCATGAGCTTTGGTGATAACCCAATTATGCCCCGACTCTTATTCCGCTGCGGGTCGGGGTGTGACATCACCCACCACCACCACCTCCAATCACCATCAATTGACTTTTAGTTCTTTATCTTTTCTTATCTTTTAGTTCTTTATCTTTTCTTACCTGCCAAACACCACCTCCAATCACCATCAATTGACTTTTATATCTACAACATTACCCAATCAGTACTGTCACTCCTGACTTGTGGGTCATGTTACCCATTGGCAAAAATCCATTTGTCCAACGGTAACGGATTCAAATTTCTTATACAAAACCCCAACATACCGGCAGTAATTGTAAAATACATATACTCAATCACTGTTAAGCATGATTAAAATATTTCGACTCACAAAAAGGTTTACAAAAAAGAGAATGTACTCACTTTGAAAACTTAGGTATTCCTACGGAGTTCCTGGTGAAAATTCTTGATAACTTCATTAAATTTCTATTTAAAACATACAATGCACATGCGTTAGTAAATTAACCCAGGTCACTTTTAGCCATACAACCGAGACAGAACCCTGGCGTGCGTAGTCAGGCAGGGCCTTGACATGCGTCGGTGGGTCCTAAATAAATCGGGTAGGATAACCATACAGCACAAGATAGAACCAGTCGGGCAGAGCCTAGACATGCGTTGGCGGGTTCTAACTTGGGTAGGGTAACGAATTAGTGATCGGGGGTTAAGATACTTACAGCGGGGAGTGCTTCGCAGGTTTAGGTGTTTAGGGGGAGGGGGTTTTGACAGAAACAGAGATTTGAGAGGGTATACGATCAGAGAATTCGATTGATTTTGAGCACTGGACTTCGTCCCACACTGCTCTATATATACCCGATTTTGACCTCCCCCGCGCGTCGCGCGGGATTCCAGGTCTCTTCTCGCGTGGCGCCTGAGAGACCTAGCTAGGCTAGGTCAGCCTCCTTATCAGCATAGCCTTGCCACATGGCGCGAAACGATGACACGTCACCTTGACACCTCCCATGCGTAGCGACAGAGACTGGTGTCTCTGGCGCGTGGCGCCTGGGCTGTCCAGGTGAGCCTGTCTCGTTTTGCGTGCCACATCTTGATTTGCGTGTCTGGTTTGTCGCTTCGGCTTGGTTTGGGGTGTTTTGGAGAGTTGTTACATCCTCCCCACCTTGATTTAAATCTCGTCCTCGAGATTCACTTGAATAGATGTGGATATTTTCTTTGAATTTCTGACTCTAACTCCCATGTATATTCCGACCCTCTCTTTGAATCCCATTTTACTTTTACCAGAACTAATCTCTTGTGCTTGAGATTCTTGATCTTTCTATCTTTAATTTGAACAGGTTTCTCTACAAATTCAAGTTTCTCATTTACCTCTATATCTTGAAGAGGTATTACTAATGATTCGTCTGCTAAACATTTCTTGAGATTACATACATGAAACACATCATGTATTCCTGCCATTTTCTCCGGCAATTGTAGCTGATAAGCTACGGGCCCTATTCGTTTGATAATTTTAAAAGGTCCAACATACCTTGGGCTTAGTTTTCCTCTCTTACCGAATCTTACAACTCCTTTCCATGGTGAGACTTTTAATAGCACTTTATCTCCAACTTGAAATTCCAAAGGTTTGCGTCTGTTATCTGCATAACTCTTTTGACGATCTCGGGCTGTTTTCAATCTTTCCTTGACTTGGATAATTTTGTCAGTTGTTTCTTGTACAATCTCAGCACCTGATAGTTGCTTTTCTCCAATTTCTGCCCAACACACTGGTGTTCGACATTTCCGTCCGTAGAGTGCTTCAAAAGGTGCGGTATTGATGCTGGTATGATAACTGTTGTTGTAGGAAAATTATATCAAAGGTAAATGTTCATCCCAATTTCCTCCGAAATTAATTACACAGGCTCTAAGCATATCTTCCATTGTTTGGATTGTCCTTTCACTTTGACCGTCTGTTTGAGGATGATATGCTGTACTTAGATTTAATCCGGTTTCCATTGCTTTTTGAAACTTGTCCAAAAATGCGAAGTAAACCGGCTCTCCCTATCAGACACGATAGATAAAGGAATTCCATGCAATGAAACTATTTCATTTACATATAACTTAGCTAACTGTTCCATACTGAAGGTTTCCTTCATTGGTAAAAATGAGCAAATTTGGTTAATCTGTCTACAATCACCCAGATTGTATCATTACCTTTTCGTGTCCTGGGTAGTTTAGTAATAAATTCTATTGTTATCAATTCCCATTTTCAAATTGGCATTTCCAATTGTTGCAACAGTCCTGAAGGTTTCTAATGTTCCGCATTAACCTGTGATCATGTTAGACATTTAGCGACGTAGGTTGCTACATCCTTTTTCATACCTATCCACCAGAAATTCATTCTTAAATCTTTATACATCTTATCACTTCCAGGATGCATTGTATACTTAGTCTTATGGGCTTCCTCTAAAATTCGATTTCGCAGGTCTCCTTGAATTGGAATCCAAATTCTTTTCTTATGGAATCTCCAAACTCCATCGGTTCCTTTTTCTAATTCCATAATCATTCCTTTTAATCCTTCAGCATCATCCTTGATGGCTGTTTCCTGAACCTGTTTAGTTTGCTCATTTAAATCTATCTGAAGATTTAATCTAAGAGAGCGTACTCTTTTCGGGTTCTCATGATACTTTCGACTTAAAGCGTATGCTACTATGTTAGCCTTTCCTGCATGATACTAGAGATCACAATCGTAATCACTAAGGATTTCCATCCGTCGTCTCTGTCTCATGTTTAATTCCTTTTATCCAAAGACATATTTTAAACTCTTATGATCTGTGAATACTACAAACTTACTATCGTAAAGATAGTGTCTCCAAATTTTAAGGGCAAAAATTATTGCTCCTAATTCCAGATCATGTGTAGTATAATTTTCTTCATGCTTCTTGAGTTTTCTAGAGGCATAAGCAATTACTTTTTGACATTGCATTAGCACACATCCATATCCTAATTTAGATGCGTCACAATAAACTATGAAGTCTTCAGTTCCATCTGGCAATGCGAGTATTGGTGCGTTGGTTAACTTGTGCTTTAAAATCCTGAATGCTTCTTCCTGCTTTGGTCCCCATTCAAATTTAACTGATTTGCAGGTTAGCTTGGTTAATGGAATGGCTATTCTGGAAAAATCTTGAATAAAGCGTCTATAATATCCTGCTAATCCAAGAAAACTTCTTACTTCTGTAGGCGACTTAGGGACTTCCCATCTGGTAATCGCCTCGATCTTTGTGGGATCCACATGAATTCCTTCATGGTTAACCAAATGTCCAAGGAATTGTACTTCTTGTAACCAAAATTCACACTTCGAGAATTTAGCGTAAAGCGTTTCCTTTCTTAACAATGACAGGAGTATATGCAAATGCCCTGCGTGATCTTCCTTACTCTTAGAGTAAATTAGAATATCATCTATAAAGACAATTATGAATTTATCCAGGTATGATTTACATATCATGTTTATCATGTCCATAAATGCAGCTGGGGCATTGGTTAAACAAAATGGCATGACAATAAATTCAAAACGATCGTACCTTGTTCTGAAAGCTGTTTAGGAATGTCCTCTTCCTGTACTTTCAACTGATGATATCCTGAGCGTAAGTAGATCTTAGAAAATAATCGGGCTCCTTGGAGTTGATCAAACAGATCATCGATTCTCGGTAATGGGTACTGATTTTTAATTGTAACCTTATTTAATTCTCGGTAGTCACTACACATACGCATTGATCCGTCCTTCTTAACAAATAACACCGGTGCTCCCCATGGTGATGAGCTAGGTTGTATGAAACCCTTCTCTAGTAATTCGTCCAGTTGTTTCTTCAGTTCCTGCATTTCCGTCGGTGCTAGGCGATAGGGGGCTTTGGCAATCTGTGCGGTTCCTGGTATTAGTTGAATTCTAAATTCAACCTCTCGATCTGGCGGCAATCCAGGCAACTCTTCTGGAAAGACATCAGATAAATTTGATATTACAAGAATATCTTTTAATTCTTTTCCTTTAGTGTTGATGATTATGGAAATCATATACACCAGTCCTCCTTTCCGTGTATAACTTGCCGCTTTTATCACGGAGATGAACTTTGTTGACCTTGTCGACTTATCTCCCTTAATGTGATCCTCTCGCCAGATGGCGCAATCACTTCTACAGATTTTTTATCACACAATATCCGTGCCTGATTGGTTACCAACCAGTCCATTCCTAACACGACATCGAATCCGGCTAGATTCATTGGAAAAAGGTTAGCATAAAAATTGACTTAAAAGTTCTATCTTAGCTCCCTGTAGGATCTCGCTTATTTTGATAGAGGATCCATCTTCCGTTTCCACCAAACAGTCTTGGTGGAGTTTAGTTAATGGTTGATTAAGAAAATTGCAGAAGGAAGTATTTATGAAACTTTGGTTTGCACCAAGTCAAATAATACTTTTGCATAAGCATCATTAACTAAAAACGTACCGGCAATCACATCCGGAATCATCTTGGCTTCTTCGGCAGTCAGCACGAACGCTCTGGCAGCCTTCTTGGGTCCTTCCGTCGTCCTTGCTTTGTTGTTTGCCGCTAGAGCTAGTTTCGGGCAGTTGGTTTTAATATGACCGGCTTCTCCACAATTGTAGCATAGCCTATTATTAGGTTTCTTTCTACAGTCTTCTTCCTTATGCTCTGGGAATTTGCAAAAATTGCAGTATGTAGAGCATTTCTCGGAATGTTTCTTTTTGCAGTACTTATATAGGGGTGACGAAGAACTTGCCCCTTTTCCACGATAGGAATTACCATAACGTAGTTCCTAAGTAATCTTTTGAGCTAGGTTCCTTTTCTGGTTTTCTTCTTGCGTACGTACCAATTCATCTGTCAAGGTGTTTGCTCGTTCTACTGTTCTTCAATAGTTTGTGGTCTAGCTGCCTTAACCACATGTCTGATTTCACTGATTAATCCTTAAATGTAACGGAGATTAATACTGGTTCTGGTGAGGCCATGGTTGGTACAATCCTTGCATATTCAAAGAATGTGGTGGTATAATCTTTGCAATTTACCCCAATCATTCTATGATTTAGGAATTTATTAGCAATCTGTTCCTTTTCATTAGGAGGACAGAATTTCCTTTCAACTATTTCCTTAAAGTTGTTCCATTCCATACTGTAAACCCTGTCACTTCCTCGAGACTGAAGAATGGTATTCCACCATTCTAAAGCTGCATCCTTAAAAAGATTAGAAGCATACATAACTTTATCCTCATTGGCACACTTACTTATTTTTAAACTGCTTCTGTCTTTTCTATCCAGCGCAAGGCTGAAATAGCTCCTTCACTGCCTGAGAATTCTATCGGTTTGCATGATAAGAATTCTTTATAAGAACAACCATATGAGATGGTTCTTCTTCTTTTTGGAACAGGAACTTGAATTAATAATTCATGGTTTTCGTTCATGCTATGATTTGGTTCAGAGGATACGCGTTTACTTCCGTTTCCGGACTTATCGTTTTCTGCTTTTTTTAATAGTATCGATAATATAAGGCATAGCATCTATGATTCCTTGGGCTACTATGTGTTCGATAGCACTTTTATTCATTTGATTCCGTTATTATCATTATTCTGCATTTCCTGATTTACTTCGTCTGACATCTGAATCGTAAACATTTATTAGGTATTAATATCACAAAATAATAAATATCACATAACACAGTGAACCAAAATCGTCGAGCATTGCGACTTTTACTCTTTTCATATATATGCGTCTATTACAAACATAATTGAAATTCAAACATTAGTAACTATGCATCGATATATGTATATAGGTGGTATATAGTTTATATCTATTTTAGTTTTTTTTCTAACTATGTAACAAACTACACACATATATATACATATATAGTACGTGGTGGTTGCTTAAAACTGCATTTCCCGCTCGTCATACTTCCAGACGAGCTTCTCTCCAATTTGGCGAATTCGGTTTCCTTCCTCCACCAGTTCATCTCCAAGCTGGCAAAGTTCTTCCACATGCTCCATGGGTAGCACTGGGGCTAGCACTGGTTCAGGGTAAGGTGGAACTGGTTCTTCGTAGGGGAATGTGTTTTCCAGTAGTTGTTGTATTTCCCAGTTGTTGGCCCACCATAGGTTTAGAGGATTTGGTGCTGGAATCCTGGGTTCCTCGTTGGGGTCAAAGGCTGGGATTGGAAATTGGTTCCCCTGGTTCTGGTCTAGATTCATGGGTTGGTTGGGAAATAAAGAAGTATCTGTGGTTCTGGATTTGCTGCTTGGTTGAAATTAGGCTATCCTCCTATATTTCCATATAGATGAAAATTTGCTAATTGTCTATCCAAATCTTCTTCTCACAAGGGCCTAGCTTTTGTGTTCTGGTATTTCTAACTGCTATGGCTTGCTGTTGGGCTTGTCTTAATCTTTTCCTCCTCTCTCCATGGCCTCGACTAAACCAACCTCTCTTTTTAGGGGGAAAAGGTTTCTACAACTTTGGCTTTGAAAACAAAGATTCCCTCGGAATCGGTAGTGGATCCAGCGGTTGACTGGGAGGTTCCTTCATCTATGGGAGAATGAGGTAGGTGACGATAAGCGTCAGAAGTACCCTGATCACTCATACTGTAATTAACAAAATTTGTCAAATTAACACAAAATAATCATGGAAGTTATGGATATTTCCTAACACATTGGGATAAAATTTAGGTATTTAGAAGAACACCTAAATGCTTAAACCAGTGGCATAGCTCTGATACCACCTTCTGTCGCAACCCCCGACCCCTACCCCGGGAGCGGGAGCCGCCAGACACAGAGCTAGTGTACCGATGTTTATTAATTTGGCAGCGGAATTACAACATCAGGATCGTAGTTAGGAAATAATTTATCAGAGTTTCAAAACACCAAACTTTTATATTACACAAAATGGGATAAAACCAAGTTTCAATTACAATACATTTGTAGGGATAAACCCTGACTTATGGAAAACACAAACTCCGTTTATTTAGGTAACTTTTATAGCCACTTTTCTAAGCTTCAGTGCTCTCCAGCTGGCTTCTATTAGCTTCACATTAAGTTACCTGAAACGCGTTTTAAAAAGATTTTATCAGCAAGAAATACTGGTGAATACATCCCAGTATAATCCAAACAAGTTTTATAGCTTTACAGTTATGAGAGCATCCGCATTTACAATGTTTATATCTACAGCATTACCCAATCAGTACTGTCACTCCTGACTTGTGGGTCATGTTACCCATTGGCAAAAATCCTTTGTCCAACGGTAACGGATTCAAATTTCGTTATACAAAACCCCAACATACCGGCAGTAATTGTAAAATACATATACTCAATCACTGTTAAGCATGATTAAAATATTTCGACTCAAAAAAAAGGTTTACAAAAAAGAATGTACTCACTTTGAAAACTTAGGTATTCCTACGGAGTTCCTGGTGAAAATTCTTGATAACTTCATGAAATTTCTATTTAAAACATACAATGCACATGCGTTAGTAAATTAACCCAGGTCACTTTAGCCATACAACCGAGACAGAACCCGGCGTGCGTAGTCAGGCAGGCCTTGACATGCGTCGGTGGGTCCTAAATCAATCGGGTAGGATAACCATACAGCAAAGATAGAACCACAACATTCTCAGTCGGGCAGAGCCTAGACATGCGTTGGCGGGTTCTAACTTGGGTAGGGTAACGAATTAGTGATCGGGAGTTAAGATACTTACAGCGGGGAGTGCTTCGCAGGTTTAGGGGTTTAGGGGGAGGGGTTTTGACAGAAACAGAGATTTTAGAGGGCATACGATCAGAGAATTCGATCGATTTTGAGCACTGGACTTCGTCCCACGCTGCTCTATTTATACCCGATTTTGACCTCCCCGCGCGTCGCGCGGGATTTCAGGTCTCTTCTCGCGTGGCGCCTGAGAGACCTAGCTAGGCTAGGTCAGCCTCCTCATCAGCATAGCCTTGCCACATGGTGCGAAACGGTGACACGCCACCTTGACACCTCCCGCGCGTCGCGACAGAGACTGGCGTTTTGGCCTCCTGGGCTGTCCAGGTGAGCCTGTCTCGTTTTGCGTGCCGCGTCTTGATTTGCGTGTCCGGTTTGTCGTTTCAGCTCGTTTTGGGGTGTTTTGGAGAGTTGTTACACTTCACATGTTAAGGTTCAAAGGCAACTCCTACCTATCCTGCAATACACCATTTCGAGGTTTAATCAGGGAATTTTGAGTATTTTAATCGATCTCCATTCATGTGGGGGATAATTGGAAATTCTAGTGAAAATGGGTTTTTCATTAAATATTTTGGACACCAAAAATATATTTATGTATGTGTTGTAAATATTCTTTAGTAGGTTTGCGTTCTTCGTTGTGAAAGCTTTATTACAAACCAAACTATGTCCAAAACGAAGCCAAGATAATGAGATATCGAAGCTTGAAGTTGTATATTTAGAACAACCAAATATGAGAATAATGGTTTGAGCTTTGTCATCGTGTCCCACATAGATAACAAAACTTCAAGTGGTTTATAAGGAAGAACACTTGTTGTATATTGTTCTCCTTTAATGGCAAATACTAGTGGGACCTAAAGGGTGCGGAGCACCCTAACTCGCACACGCGCCAACGCGTGGTATTTTGATGGTGCACTTTAAACTTGCCTTGCATTTTTTTTTCCAAGTGCGAGTGGTCAAGTACGTGGCGAGTCCGCTTATGGCGCACCCATGGGTGGCGAAGGCGGATAAAGTGGCATGGCGCACGTCGAGGTGGCGCGAGATACTTGTGTGCATGGAGCGGGTTATTAACTTCAACAAATGGCGCGCAGGGTGACCAGGTGGCGTCTTGGCTAGCTTGACGGAGGTAATGGCACACCCACATTGGGTATGTGCAAGCGTGCACTCACTCTACGAGTCTAGCGGCGCCTAGTGCACCTGCAGGTTTGACTGGTCAAATTAGTTAATCTACTTGAGTTAAATACACGGAGCTATTTCAACTCGGACATAATGACGAAATTGTTGACTGCTTCAATTTTCATTAAATATTTTGTTTATTACAATATTAATATCTTGTTTATTAGTGAATTATTATCTTGTTTATTATAAGATTAATGGTGAAAGACGCTTCTAGTATATAAAGTGAATGTTGGGTTCATGTACAAAAATGGGATGAGCGTATCTCATCAAAAGTTTACTAGAAACATTCAGTACAAAATTGAGAGTAGCTCTTAAATACGCATAACTTCATCTCAACATCATTATACCTAGTGCAATCTTGAGCGTGAGAGTCATCTCTGGCAAGACACATATTGTTCTGGTTGTTGTACCCTGGGAGACAAATCGCATGAGAGAAGGTGGACAATATGTTTTGAGGGTCCCGTGTCAAACACTATCGTCAACCAAAATCTTCAAAACCAAAATCGTCATCATTTTAGTATGTTCACTATTGCAGTCAAGAAGCAAGGTTGAATACTCAACGTGGTGAAGACCCGAGTCTAGGATGCCACCAAATGCGTGTGAATGACTCACTAGAGATGCGTCTTGAATCAAGTTCGGTATATAAAAATTAAATTTTAAATTCCTTTTATTTAGTTATTGTAGCCCAATTGTACTATGATATTCCTAAGAATAACGAGAGTCTCGTTATTATATATTTTGTAATTAATTTTATTAGAAATAAATCTACTTCCTACGACTATCAGCGAGAGTTCTCTTTTCCCCAAATCCTAAAAGGAAATCCATGCTCATTATGATACTTATCAACTTAGGGAAGTTATAATGATATAAGTAATAATGTAAAAATATCACTTTTCATGTTTCATGCATTTATTTTTGTTAGATTTTCCTTTCTTGGAAACCAAACTAAATGGGGGTAATCGGGGTTTGGACCTTTTTGTGTTCTTTAGGATGATAAGAGTGTTTTGCCTAGAATAAGTTTTGGGGGAAAATGTCGTTTCAATCTTCTTCAAGATATGATAAGTAATAAAAAAGAGTAAAAAGTTATTTTCGTTCATGAGGTTTGATCACTTTTGCGACTTTCGCCTCTGAGGTGCTATTTTTATCCAAAAAGTTTGAAATATTGTCATTTTCATCCCTGATTGTCAAATTTGAGGAATGAAAGTCGCAATAATTTGCATAACTCAAGGATGAAAATGACATTAAAACGCAAACCTGAAAGGCTCAAATGCACAAAAAAAATCATTTTAGATGGAACATGCAAAAATAACTAAACCTTCAGGACGATTTTGACATTTTACTCCATAAAGAAACACCATATTTACCGGTTGAAATCAAAAGAAGGGACTATAAGTTCAAATGGAGATTTTAAAGGAAAAATGGTGTTTCATGGTGGTTTAGCCTTAAAATGACCAAATGATGAGTTACCCAAAAAAAAATTTCAAAATTACCTTCAGTCAAACGTTTGTACAATGTTTAGAAAGTTTGATTTGATTAATAACCAAGAGAAATGGATGCATTAGAGGGTTATGGTTCGTAATTGTAAGGAGAAATTGTGCATAATTTGTAATAAATCCGTGCTTATAGACATGGTTTGCAAAAGTATATAAAAAAAATTGTTGATCCGGTTGGTTGTTTTTTGGATAGAAAGCTAGCTATATGTATCTAGTTTATTATGATATTAAACAATTTAGGTAGTAATTGGGTAAAAATTAATATATACAATAGTTGTACATGATGTATGAAAACCCAAGTTTTATAAAAATAAACAGAGATGAATGTTGTACAGATCTGACTTATATTTAAACAATTGGTCCAAATGGTTAAGCATACTTATTGAAATGTGTTAAAGAATTGAAAGTATTTGAATATGGTGTATGCAAGTTTTGCACTAATTGGGTCAAAAATTGAAACTCAACTCAAGTTTAAATTTTCATTAGCTTTTTAATTTCCCATCGCAATCCGCCCGCAACAATCCAATTTGAATTGGCCCAAAACAAATTTGTGACAAGCCCATTCGACTTCAGAAGCCTTTATTGGGCCGGTGGAACTGCTGCTGATCATTCTTTTTAGTCATTTTTCTGTTAGACCTGTCACGACAAAAGCTTAATTAAATTTAACCTATTTAGAGCCCAATTATATTCGGTGAAATAGATTAGTTATGATGGAATCGCAAAAGGACTTATGAATTTACTTTGTTGTTACAACATGCTCAAAAGTATAATAAACCACATTTGTATTAGATATAACAAAAAGATATGAAGACTCTATAATAAGGTTTACCTCTTTGACCGCTTTCACTTCTCTAATCCTCTAATCGTGTTAATATCAAAATTTCTTACTTTACAAAAAAAAAAAAAAAAATGTAACAATAACTTTAAATACGTATAACATTTCGTCTTGTAAATTAGGCACTTATTCCACACAATGTTTATATTAGTTGTTAAAAAAAGTAAAAGCAACGTTGAAAGTGAAAAAATAGTAATCATCTCATTTTCTAAAATCGCCTATAAACTTACCAGAAGGTGAAGAGGATGTACTCACGAGGACATGGAAGTGAGGTATAAGAAAATCCGTAGTGGGGGATTTTTGGGCGTTTTTTTCCCCACAAAAACGTCCCACAACGCCCAAGGACCGCCTCCGGGGGCGTTTTTCTCAAAAAAATCTTCCAAGGCTGCTTTTATCAACGACTTTCTTCAAATTGTTTGGCCAATGAGATGACTCCAAATCATATACCATTAGTTTTAAATTTAAAAAAACAAGAAAATAATAATTGGGTAATCATTGATGGGGTATTATTGGGCATTATCCCAGTACGCTCATTTGTGAAAAACGTCAATAATGTCTCTTTGCTGAATGGGATGACAGTGTCACACAATGCCCATGGGTGGGGGCATTATTCATGTATACCACTACAAATGGTCTAAGAACCACGGACCTTAAGATAGCGTTAACATAATGGAATAAAATTTTGATTGAACAGGAATATTGATTTCATTTCGTATTTTGTTTGTTTCAACAAATTATGAATTGCAACAAAATTATGAATTGCAACTGAACAACAACATAAGGAAGAGAATCTACATTCCAATTTCATCCAAATTCCATTTGATTCCGTGAAACAAAAACACCTAAATTCCAAATTAATTTTCAATTCCTATGCAAATTTCTATTAAATTACATTTCACGAAACAAACACTACCGATATACACTTCGACTCGAAATATAGGTTTTGTAGTCATAAGATCAAGAACATTTTCAATATCGAAATAATGATTATTTCGAATATTACAATTAATAACGTATTCCACATTGATTATTGACTAAGGGGCTGTTTGTTTATCTCTTAATTAGGCTCTTAATGGTTCAGACCTCTTACTGGTTCAGCACTTAATGGTTCAGACAGTTTGTTTCGCAAAGAAAAGTCTGAATGGTTAAGTATTTATACTAAGTCTGAATGGTTAAGACCTCTAGTCTGAATTGGTCAGACGTTTGTCTCTGAACGGTTAAGCATTATACTAGCTATTAATGGTTCAGACCTCTTACTGGTTCAGCACTAAATGGTTCAGACCTCTTACTGATTCAGCACTTAACCATTCAGAAGTTGCCAAACAGCCCTAAATTATTAACTTTTTATTACTTGGTTAACGTTATTGACTTCATTGAGTTTGATTATTCCATCCCATTTTGTTGACTTAATTTAAACATGACTTCTTATTTTCCATTTGTTGACTCATAGTCGATTTTTTTAATAAGGCAAATAAATACAGGGGCAACCACCCTAAAACAACTGAAAAATAACTTACATCACATCAAAATTACGCCACTTATCCCAGCTAATCTATTTATTTTTCAAACCATTCCTATACCGCAAAAACAATCCCCTTTGTTAATACTAATACAAACAAACGCGTTTGATTATGCCGTGTGTGGGGGTCCGATACAAACAGAAGTTAATGTATTAAAAATAATGACAACTAGAATAATTATTATTACATTACAATCTTAAAATAGCTTAAGAGCATTCAAATCCCATTATGTATTTTTATTTGAGTGATTTCTGCATATTATAAAAAGTGGGTTTGGGTGGTTATGAGTGGAGAAAAAAATAATGTTACTGTTTATCTATATATTTTATGAGGACATTGTTCACCCCTATAAATTGTTTTAATACTTTTTTAAAGTAGTTGTGAGTGGAGAAAAAGAAAAGATAATGATAAAGGTATAAAAAGTTATTATTTATTTGATAAAAAGAGAAAAAAAATATTATGATTTTTAATGTAATTATATATCATTTGCACATTAAAAATTGTTTGTATTTAGAACTAACATTATACTAGTGTGGTTTTCTTGTGTGCGCATATGTATTGTAAGGTTCACTAACTTAAGAAAATATAATAGAACTATTTACTTAAATGGTTAAGACTTTGAGAGAAATATACACGTGTGCAAAGTATGAACTCGTGCTAAAATTTACACTTTCAAGTGTAAATTTCAAAGATTTTATATGTATTGGTCTCTCAAAGTTTAAAATCCGCCACTAGTTATAATTTTTAGTTTAACAAGTCCTTCAGGTTTTGAAGTTTTTGGAGCATAGAGATTGCTGACAATTTGTTTTTTTCCATTGTTTGCATCTGTTGTGTGATTTTTTTTCTCTGCAAAAAATAATAGAGTGAATTTGGCTATAAGCACGCCAGATTGTTCTCACATGCGAAAAATTGCCACCTAAATGCTACATTAGTTTTCACACCCATCATATGGTGAAACAAATGGTTTTCATATATCACATGGTTTCACACTCTATCACTACACGTCACATGATCTGAGAATTCTCACGTAGATCAGACACAGACTCACAGTGTGAATAAAGAAGAGAGCGGCATGGTGTAACACATGTGAAAAATGGGACAACTTGGATCCACACGTGAAAAAAAGAGGGCAGGCCGGATGGTCTTACCATTGAGTGAATTAAAAAAGTTAGCGAAACCAGATAAAACCTCAACAATCATAGCCCTTTTTTGTCCTTTTGGTAGAAATCGACACTTGTCACAGCTACTAATATTCCGTCATCAAAAATTTTGATTCACTCTAACCTTCTCGCACTATTTTCATTTTGTATTTGACGCACGCCCTCAAAGAAATATTCCCCGTACATTAAAAAGTGAGTCAAGTGACATGATGTGATCAATCACCATGGGTTAACTAAGAGAGTTGCTATGATCGTTTTCAAGTGTTCAACAAAGACAGTTATACAGCGCTGTCTAAACCAAAATGTTGGAAAAAAAAAACAGTTTAAAAGGCAAATTCTAATGAATTTCTGGTTATGTGCAATATGTTTGATCGTCTCCACGACTCCACTTATGTTACAAATCATGAAATTATAGATCTGATAACATCCTTAGATATTTTCAAATTTATATACATGTTGCAGAAAATAAAAGTTACTTTATTATAAAATATTTTCAGAACTCAGAAGTGGTAACCACATGGATGTCATAAGCTAAACCGTTGGCGATAAATTCGGCCATAAAACTATGACACCAGTTTTAGTTATCTTAGTTACACGTATACATGAAATTTTTATTATGTTTCGGTTTCCGCAACATATTTACTTGCATAGAATTGTCTATCTGTGTGTCTTAATTTTAATTCTATATTTTCTATAACATATCTTTAAAAAACAGGAGATTCTCCTTACGATTTTTTTTTTTTTTCATTTTTGTACCTTTTCGTAAAGTTTACACACATATTTTCTATGTAAACTGAAACTTTATGGGGTACAAAACCCTAACGGCGTAACCGTCCAAAGACTCAAAGTGAGATACGCATCAAAGTCCGTGTGACCCAATATAATTAAAAAAGAAGTCCAATCTCCTTCACGTGTGTATCGAGCACATTTCATTTTTCTGTCTTTTTTTATATATTTACCTGTTTATTAAGGTTTTCGCGTTCAAACTACAACTAGGGGTGCGCATGGGTCGGTTTTGGTCGGTTTTGGCCTAAAACCATAACCATAACCGCGATGTCGGTTAATAGATAATCATAACCATAACCAATTGGTTATGGCGGTTATGGTTAATCAATTTTGATGGTTATAGCGGGTCGGTTATGGGTGGTTAACCGTGTATTTAGCCTAGCTAAAAATAGCTTAAGCTTAATTTTTTTTAACATGGAATAAAATGTTAATGCATATTTGTATGTATTAGTATATTACATAGTATCAAAAAATACATATAATCTATAATATTAAAACCGATTATTACCGAATATTCAAATAAAGTAATCTGATATATTACATAAATTCAAATAAACATTCAACTAAAACCACAAAACGATATGAAATAACCTATAATTACTAAAAAAATTAATCAAAACATCAAATATTTAAAAATGGTGAAAAGTCCTAAATCCTACAAAGAATTATTACATGTCGGTTTGGTTCGGTTCGGTTATGGTGGGTATGGAGACATTGATAACCATAACTGATCCGCTACTTTCGGTTTTCAAAAAAACCATTAACCGACCCACCAGTTTTTGATTTGGTTCGGTTTTTTCGGTTCGATTTTATCGGTTAATTCGGTTATGGTTCGATTAATTCGGTTTTTTGCACACCCGTCTACAACGTAAGCAAACACAAAGAGAGAAACAAACTCATGTAGCTATTTTCAAACGCATTAATTCTGTTTGTATTCAAGTGATATCAACGTGTATATTTAATTCTTATCATAGACAAATATAGATTTGGAAACAGGATTAATGCATGTATATATGATTCAGCAATTCTAAAAAAAATTATTTATACAACTATTAAAATTCAAATATAATCAACTACAACCATACTCATGTCCAATTCTTATATTCTTTAGATAATAATACACAACAAAATATATATGGATGTCCATCATCTTGTGCTTAAGCTAGAAAATATAGTACTCAACTCGGCTACTTATAATCAATGGTGGATTCAAGAGCATTTTTAGTGGGTTCGTTTTGGTAGAGTCCCACTATTTTTTTTCAAATGATACAAGGTTCTCAGTAATATTTTTGTCCATTTTTTTCCAAACCGAATGATTTCATGTGAACTCACAAAACAGGGTTGGATCTGCCACTGCTTATAATTAATTTCGTTTAGACCACACGAGTGTGGGGCTTCACCGCATCGAATCCACGCCATTAGAATCCTCCTAGATAACACCTCTCTAGCCCGTGGTCCCTTCCACACCTTCCCCCGCCACACCCAAAACATCCCTCCGACATGGTATACCTCCATCAAAACACCACTTCATGCCAAAAGGTGTTGCCACGTTATTGCTAAATCAATTCGATCCACACATCAAAACACCCCTTCATGCCAAAAGATGTTGCCACGTTATTGCTAAATCAACTCGATCCACACCTCCGAGCATTGACCACTACAAATACTCTTTCAACTCAAAACGAAAAATAATACGCTTTTGACCCTTTTCATGGCTTAATACGTACATGTCCTTATCTTCCAATTCCATATTATTTAAATACATGTAACAACACTATATTATCATACACTTTCCCATTAATTACACATATATTATGTTATCAACATAGGATTTATTTTATATTCTAATTTTGTTGTACCACCACCGCCCACAAATAAAAAAACTAAACCCGAAACTAAAACTAAAAAAAAATAAAAAACCTGGGCCACACCTCTCAAGTGTCCTTGTCAACAACCTCACCACAACCAATCCGATCAGTTTCCATGGTAACAGGAACAACAACCTTAGCCTTTCCTCCGACATCATCCCTCTCCTCCGAACCCGTTGACTTCCGCCGTCCTCTAAGATGACTATTAACGTAAAAATTCACAAACAACATCAAAATGGCAGCATTAAGCACCGAATTAAACCCCCACGCCCCAATCCCATTACACCCCCCTTTCTTAAAATGCAACAACAACACACCCACGTGGCACACAACGTTACACCCAAGCAAAACCATCTGGCAATTTATCACAAACGGGAAACACGCGCTCCGTAGCCCAATCGCCGTCCAAAACCGGTACCCATACACGATTGAATACACACCGGTTGTTAACAATATCCCCATTATTTGAAACGATTGTGAGAATTCAAGCCACAAAAACGACATGATAATGAGGATTGAGTGGTTAAACAGGCGGAAGAACGATAAGTTTTTCCGGCGGAGAACGGCGAAGAAGGTGCGGAGCGTGTGGAGGAAGCGCGTGAGGTAGAAGATGTAGGACCAGAAGAAGACGCGGCCGGAGGGGCGCGTGCCTAACGGGAAGCAGAGGAACCATTGGAAAGGGGTGGTGTTGGTGCGGCGCCAGGACCACCGTGTGTCGCGGATCTCGGCGGCGGCGGAGAGGAGGGTGCCGGTGAAGATGGTGAGGGAGATGAGGGACATGGAGAGGGAGTGGAGGGCGGGGAAGGGGCCGAGAGGGAGGGGGCGGCGGCGGTGGTGGAGGAGGAGGTGGAGGACGACGGAGGAGAGGAGGTAGGTGAGGATGGAGGTGAAGAGGAAGGACCACGTGGAGCCCCATGATTGGGTGTGGCTCCACCGGAAGTTTACTATTGTTGGGTGTTCCGATAAGTAATAGATTAATGTTTTCGGGGTCATCTTGTTAGGTGACCCGTTGTTGGAACACCGGTGGCTGGTGGTGGTTTGTGGTGGTGGTGCAAGAACGTGAAAAAGAAAGGATGGAAAGAGAGATGGTTAAAGGGCGGTGAGGGGCTAAGTTAGTTTGTGGGTTGGGGTGGTTAAGGTGTAGAACAAATTATGTATTTGACTGGTTCTTATTTATTTTGGGTTGTTGGATTTTATATGATTTTTAAATTTAAGTAAAAATAAAAATCAGAATCTATTTTTTGAGGTATATTATTTTTTTTGTACATATATACTTGTGTAAAATGCAACAACCGATGATAAATGATGTTCACCGTTTTAAACGCGTAACGCGTTTGACACGTTAGCGAAATGGTAGGGTGAATTGTTTTATTTATGTTATTAGCATGCTTTTCTACCGTCGATTTAGAAAATATAAAAGCATATTCTATTAGCATAACTTGCACTCTAATTTCAGTGTAATTTTATATACGATTATAATTATAATAGGTATCACATATTAATAATTTATGATTTGATATAAAAGCTTAACTTGGTATCGCTTTCTTTCGATGTGGGTCCCAAGGAAACCCAAAATACGTCGACCATATTTTATTTGAGACTTTATATTCTTAGTCTTGATCGAGCACACCATTTAGGAATTCAATTCTTAAAGAATGTAGTTGTGTTACTTATGCTAAATTATATTTTTTCTTATCATAGATAAATTGGCATCGTTAGCTCTAGGGATGTTTAAACTACCTAAACTCGACCAGATTACTTGAAACATGAAATATTTAGTATGTATATTTTTATGTATATAGAATTAACTGACACCCGACCTGATCATTAAAAACTATTAGCAGGGTGTCTGCGCAATGCAGAGAACACTTTGCATTGTGGTACTCGTTTTCAATACTTTTTTATTCATATAATATATATTGTAGCATTATTATGGTGGATATACGTTATAAGCGAAGTCATGGGTTAGTCCATTTCACTGTGGTGTGCATTGTACGGTCGGTTTAGTAATTATCCTGAACCGAAGCCATCGGTTAGTCTAGTAGGATACCTGCACGATATTGCGGAGAGACAACTAACAATGCGATATTCGTTTATTTTAGTTTATTAATTATCTCGTAATATATTGTATGGCACTTTTGTTTGTTTCTTATTCGTAAATATTGTATAAAAGTCTATTATATTTTTTACATACCTTTTTAATTTTATTTTTTTATGTTAAATTTTTCCAAACATTCTGTAGTTACAACATGTTTAATATTTTTTAAACAACAAATAAAATGTAAAAGGGCCCACTATAAAAACATCTTTCCAAATCGTATGGTTCTACTCTTTTAAAAATGTTTGCTTGAGTAAAATTTACGATTTAGTTAAGTCCTGGCTAAAAAGAAGATTGAACTTTCACCATTTAAAAGTTATAATAATACAGTATAGATATAGATACATATTTATATTGTAATACACTATGGGTCTGTTTGATATAGGGTAATGGAATGGATGGTGAAATAGAATGGACGAGGTAATGGAATGGACAATGGAATTAAATGAATCATTCCATTCCATTGTGATGTTTGGTTACTTGTATGTGAATAGAAAGAATCATTACGTTGTACAATTTTAATAAACAAAAAAAGATGAAATAACGAAACACAATTGTACTAAAATCGACAAAAATATAATTGCTTCACTATTAATAATCATAATAGTATATTAATGGTAAAAAAAAATTTGATATATTTATTTCCAAATTTCCCTTAAAAAAATATATTAATAATATAAATATAAATACAAATATAAATTTAAATATAACTTAGAATAATAAATATAATAATAATAATAATAATAATAATAATAAATATATTTCTTTCCATTCCTTGAAAGCACAAAAAAACACCCTCTCACTAAGGAATGAAAATTGTTATATTTTGAAGATATTACATTCCTTTGGAATCCATTCCTTTACCACTTGACAACCAAACATGTTTCTTTTCATTCCATCAGAATGATCTATTTCATTTCACCTTATATTCCTTCATACCAAACGCTACCTATATGTTTTAAATTTTAAAAATCGTTTTCCACTTAGTTTTTTGCCACCCTTTTTCGTAGAGTGTTTGTTATAGCATCTATACTAACATGTGACGAAATATTCATTCTAAAGAGAGTCAAACTCATGCTAAAAATAGCACTTATATCTAGTATTTTTTACTTTGTCAAAAAATATTTATACAAAATCTGAACATTCATTTAAAAGTTAGTCAAACCAATGCTAACAAATAGCATATATCTAGTTATTTTTTACTTTGTCAAATAATGTCTATACAAAATCGAAATATTCACATAGGCTGTCGGAGTTTTATAATATAACTAATATTTAATCATTTAATCATTGAATATGACACAATTATTCAATAATGGTAGAACCAATAAGTTTAACTCTTAAAATGATTATATTGATTTATTTTATTATACTTTTGTGTCAGTCTGTGTCAGATGTAACAAATTCTGACAAACACTTTTTGCAGTTTTTTTACACTTTTTCAGAAAATGTAACTTTTGTACTTGATTTAATCTATACCATAGATTAAATGTATTGATGGTGGAGATGAGCTTTCCTTGGTTTTCTTAACTCAATAAGGTTTTCAATTTATCCTTCCTATATATATATATAATTGAAATCCCCACTCCAGTCTAGAAAACTTAAGAAACTCATTGTGTGGACATAAGAATGTCCATGTGTTACACTTTTTGACAGTCAACTTTTTTGTTTTTGTGCATTTTTTTTTGCAGAAGAGAGAGGAGAGAGAATGTGTGAACATGTTATTTTTTTTTAGTGTTACATTTTTTTGAACTTCACCTGTTATATTTTAATAGCAGTTTTTTTCAAAAATTTTGAACTTCAAGTGTTAGAGCATTCACATCCAACACCTTAAAATTATACATACATTCCACTAAAAAACAACTCCTATACAATATATTTCCACTAAAAACAAAAAAAAAATTTCTTTCCTTTTCAATTAAATAATATTTTTATACCTTTATCATTACATTTTATCTCTCCTAAACTCACAACCACTTTCAATATATATTAAAAAAGTATAGGGGGTGAACAGTGTCCCCTCAAATTTACAGATGAACAGTAACATTTTCTCTCTTCTCCACTCACAACCACTCTTTATACTTTTTATATTTTAAAAACCCCACACATAATTTGATTCTCAGGATGTGAATGCTCTTACAATTTACAATTTACAAAGGTTTTAGTTCTACAGTGCAAGTAATAATATGTTACATTTTTTAGTAACTTTGTTTTGTGTAACACTTACAGACATATACATTTTTGTGTCAGCCTATGTCAGATGTAACAAATTATGACAAACACTTTTTGCAGCCTTTTTACACTTTTTCAGAAAAGGTAACTTTTGTACTTGAGTTAATCTATACCATAGATTAAATGGATGGATGGTGAAGACGAGGTTTCCTTGGTTTTCTTAACTCAAAAATGTTTTCAATGTATCCTATATATATATATATGGGAAGGTTTAAATGAGAACGCTAAACATTGTGAGAACCGTGAGAACGAATGAAAAAACCATGAGAACTTGTTCAAAAACAATTCAAATTCCAAAAAAAATTTACACTTATCATTATTATTCGAATACAATGTTAGAAATTTAATTTACACATCAAAATTTACGTGAATTCGTAAATAAAGAAAATTTACACATGTGTAAGTTTGCCATTTACACATGTGTAATTTGTTATATTTACACATGTGTAAATTTGTTATATTTACACATGTGTAAAAAATCTAATAACAGTGATTTTAAGATGAGAACTGAATATTTTTATGTTGTAAATTCTTTTTTTGATGTTGTATTTTAATTACAATGAGGTTGGTATTAAAAAAATTTGGTTTGATTGGTTTTTTTATTTGTTCTCACGGTTCTCGCGATATTTAGCGTTCTCTAGATAACCCTCCCCTATATATATATATATGGTAGGGATTCTAAGAGAAGTCCACCCTATTTGAGAAACTTGAGAAACATTCTGGACCACACATTTCCTAAGCTTTTCGTAGTATACACATATGTATAATTTGAAATTGACTATATACACATATATATATATATATATAGAATTATACACATATGTATATAGTCAATTTTAAACTATACATATGTATATATTACGAAAAGCTTTGGGAAAATGTGTGGTACATAATGTTTCTCAAGTTTCTCAAATAGGGTGGACTTCTCTTAGGATCCCTTGTGAGAACTATACCATACGGGACGAGTTGGGCCAATTTTTTTTTCATAAACGTAGATGAATATATTACAAACACGTGTAAAAAAATTTCAAAAAAAAATTTGCCGTGTATGTAGTTTTGATCACCAAGTTTTTTTTACGGTAGTGTAAATTTTAAAATTTACACTACCGTAAAAAAAACTTGTTGTGGTCAAAACTATATACACGACAATTTTTTTTGAAATTTTTTTACACATGTGTTTGTAATATATTTATCTACGTTTATGAAAAAAAATTTGGCCCAACTCGCCTCGGATCAAAAAATTTTCACGGTTCTCGCAACTCGTGGTTGTTTTCATTGTAGCGGTCCCCTATATATATATATATATATAATAGGGGATGGATCATGAGAAAACTAATTTAAATGAGAAAACCAAAAAAAACTAACTACAAAAGCCAAAAAAACATATGAATTTTTTTTTGATTTTTTTATAAAAAATTGCTATATATATTACATAAAAAAAACTTTTTTTAAAAAAATGCATATAATGCACATGTGCAACATATACATATAATACACATGTGTAGTACACATATAGTGCACATGTGCAGTACAAGTTTTTTTTTGACTTTTTGAAAAAAAAGTTTTTTTATACATAAAATGCAGCGATTTTTTATAAAAAAAATTGTATGTTTTTTATGTTTTTTTTGCTTTTTTAGTTAGTTTTCTAGTTTTCTCATTTATATCAAGTTTTCTCATGATCCTCTTCCTATATATATATATATATATATATATATATATATATATATATTGGGGAATGTTCATTTGAGAAGAAAATTTTATTGAGAATAAAAAGAAAAAAAGGGTACAGTTGTAAAACATTAAATAGTTTCTTTCTCATCTCATTTATTATTATGTTTGACTAATGAATTAGTTATAAAGACTATCATTTTCACACTAAAAATTTTTGCTTACGCACATCAAAAGTTATCCTACACATATTGAAATTTATCATACGCAACTCATAATTCCTACACACCTCGTATTTATCTTACACTATAAATGAATTTTTATTTTTATTTTTTGAGAAAAATATATATATCTTAAAAATAAGTTACAAATTTAATATATTTAGTTATTAAAGATGAAACTACCAATTAATGATGTATAAATTTACCAATATACCCTTATAGGTACATTAAATACAAATATTAAATGAAGTTTAATGAAGCACTCCTATTGGTTGAAA
Source organism: Scalesia atractyloides (assembly GCA_947069175.1). Taxonomy (NCBI): domain Eukaryota; kingdom Viridiplantae; phylum Streptophyta; class Magnoliopsida; order Asterales; family Asteraceae; genus Scalesia; species Scalesia atractyloides. Next base: position 22,732,612 of record CAMTDV010000014.1, on the reverse strand, counting down.
TTTCTTCTTTTTTTCTTGTTACACTGAATTTCTTCTCATTTGAACCCTCCACTACATATATATATATATATATATAAATATAGAGAGAGAGAGAGGGAATAAGGATCCATTAAAAAGGGTGGTTTGTGTGAAAAGTGTAACAAGGAATATGGTGAAGACATGTGTCTTTAACTAAAATTAGAGATTAAGTGTAATAGGGTAATTTCAAATAAAAATCAATTTAATTAACAATATCTTTCCGAAACCGTTTTGAGGGATTTTAGTAAACCATAAATTCTATATATTTTGTTGTTCGAAATATGGTAATAACCTCTACTATCAAGTATTGTTTTATCCATAAAATTTGTATCAACAATTTTATTAATTCGCATGTATAAAAATACCATACCAACTCTAAAAACACTACGGCTTGAATCCTAATACAGTCATGATGTTTTAACATCTGGATTGATTTGGGTTATTTTGAAGGTATAAAACACCATCATATTCCAAAAACACTACAACTTGAATCGTCATACGATCATGGTGTTTTAACATCTGGAATGATTATGTTGCCATTCAAGTCATTGTGTTTTAACACCATCTGGGAATGTTTGTATTGCTATTTTTAGATGTTAAAACACCATGACTGTAATCACAAAGATTCTAAATGTAAAAACACCATGACTTGAATCATAGTAAATGTTTCCAAACGTTTAAAACATCACACTTTGAATCTGAATACAGTTCTTCCATAAGTTAAAACACCACACCTTGAATCTTAATACAATTGCTTCAATAGATGTCATATATGTAGTGTTCTCGCACCTGCATTTATAATGTTGCATTATCATTATGTTTTATTTTTGTCAAACAATCTTCGGAAATTGCTACTGAAACACAATGACGATGAAGAAATAATGATTTAACGAGAGATAAACAATCTTCTGAAACCGTTATTATTATTTTGAACCATTATCTCCTATAAAAAAAGGAAAGAGAAGCATATTTAAGAGTGATGACCGTGTATTTTAAATGAAATATATGGTTTCCATTTTTAAACGCGATAAAATGACACTATTACCCATAATCAAAATAGTCAATAAAAAATAAAATACATTTTACAATTTTGTCATTAGATCTCAGCTATTAATTTTTTAATCTACTGGTTTAAAAAACTTCTCACACATAACACCCTTTTTACAATAACTTCACCCTATGTATATATGTTAAAAAAACCTCGTTATTTAAACTTAATTGTTGTACCCAAACTAAACCTAAAATGAGCCAAATTCAAAAAGAATCTCTCAATATGTTAAACCCAAACTAAACCCAATATGTTAAACCCAAACTGAAGGCCAAAAATTAACAAAACTTTCAAACCTAAAAAACTCAATTTCAATCGGCGTATTTGTGTGTGTGTGGGGAGGTGCTTGTACAATAAAACACAGTAACGCAAGGAAGAAGAAGTTTTTCCAAGTTGAGGTTGATTTGTTGAAGTCCTATTTATGATTGACAATATCCAAGAAAGACTTAAGGGATTGACGATGATAGCTATTGAAAATAAAATAGTATAGAGTATGGGCTATAAAGAGTTGACCGAGAGCTTTGCTCCCAAAAAACGCTATGAGAGCCATAAGATTCGCTTAAGTAAGTAAGTTCGATCATTTTGCTATAATGCTTTTGTTTATTTATTTTATAACAATTATCATTGTATTATTATGGGTTTTTACTTTTTATATATGTGATTGAGTGATTGATGACTTTATATTGTAGGGCGGTTAGGGCACAATTTTTTTTATCTCGTTGGGGGCGATGATAATTTTTTACATTCTGGGAGACGCCCTTGTTTTTATGCTACAAAATACGAAATTATATTTTGAAATATCATAATATTTCACAACATTTTATAGTGAAATATATATGTAATTTGTCGTATTTTAATTTATCGTATTTGTTAAAAACATAATACCATATAAAAATTAGAATAGAAAAAAAATTATTTGAAAATCCCAACAGCTATTTTGCAAAAGATAAAGAAAAAAAAATAGTTTTATCTGATGTCAGATAGGTATTAAGCGGGTATAAGACATAGTTTTATAATTGCGTATGAAACATACACGGCCCATTCGTCCATTACCATCCTTATTTCTCAATCACATTATATAATTACAAATTGATATTTGGTGCAAAATGACCCATTTGATTGATCATCTTTGATTTGCATAGATCCAAAAACACAATCACACGATATAATCCAATTAATAATTAATGGAAATTAATTTAACAAACCATATTGTCGAATGATGAATCATAAATTATAATTTGTATTAATTTATTATGTTAGTCTAACCTTTGTCCCATGAGCAACGCATTTACCTTCAATTCCCTTTTATTGGACATGAGAAACAAGAGATTGAGATGCTTATCTGTGATCTATGACATATTCATAATAAAACTGAAATGAAACCAAATCTAACATGATTAGAACTCAAGATGATATTTAAAGTGTTGGAGAGTTTTTCACAAAATATTTTGAACATCCATAATTATATTTATATATGTGTTGTATAAATAATAATTTGTGGGTTTGTGTTCTACGTTGTGAAAGCTTCACAACGAACCAAACTATGTCCAAAATGGAGCTAAGATGAATGAGACATCGAAGCTTGAAGTTGTATATTTGGAACAAACAAATGTTAGAAAAATGGATTAAGCTTGTCCCATATAGGTGGGATGATAAAGCTTGAAGTGGGGACCCTAAAGGAGGAGCACTCTTTGTATATTGTTACCTTATAGGCAAACACTAGTGGGGACTCTAAAGGGTGCGGAGCAACCTAACTTACACGCCTTTGTATTTTTTGTCCATGTGCGCGTGGTCAAGTACATGGCGGGTGGCGGGTCCCCTTTGGCGCACCTGTGGGTGGCGCGCGGATTCGAGTGTAAAGTGTGCAGGTCACTAACGGGCTACTATTCGTGGCATGAGCATATGGCACAAGGAGTTTGCACACACCGAAGCTTAGCGTGTGTTCGAATAAGGCGCGCCTACGTGCGCACTCAACTAGTTAAACTAGTCTACCCACTAGTGAATTAATGTCTAACGGTTTCAACTCATGTCATGAATGAAAATGAGAGTTATGACCTATTAGGACTAGATTTTATTGCTTAAGAATCAGTGATCCTTCAGTATATCAAGGATATATTATCCATGTACTGAGTACTGAATACTGGGAGGATCAAGGATCCTTAGTGACTATAACGGTTTCTAACAATTGACTTCAATGTTTTATTTGATTGTAGTGCAGGTATCGATAGTGAACTTGGTCAAGCAAAATATTCGTGGAATATTCGGAGGATTAAGCACGTGATGAAGGTTAAATGGACGTTATGCATGAACGTGGAGGATCCCGTATATTTCGGATAGTTAGTTATAAGTTAAAAATGTTAATATTTTAGGGGGTATTGAGCTCACTAGAAATACGAATTCATTGGCAAACACTGATATCACAAGATCACTTGGAAACTCTCGAGAAACACACACACATTACACTATAGATCGATTATGAAAGCTCAATATCTTCCGAAATTGTAATCTTACTTGTGAAATATACTTGGTGATCGGTAGTTTCCATCACCCGAGGTTTTTTACGCCGGAGATCATACATTGATCAAGGGCTTTTTCCTCGTATAAATCTCGGTGTCCATTGTTCATTACATTTCACGATTGTTCACATCATTGTTCAACACATAAGCACTCAACCTCACATACAAAGTTTGGTCACATTATCCTTAGTGTGATTTTTGACCAAAACAGTTTGGCGCCCACCGTGGGGCCATCGGTGCTTCTATTCTAAAAATTTCGTTCATTTCATTCATTTTCATCCATTCTTTTCAACTACATGGCTTCTCATGGAAATCTGCTTCAAGTGCCATGCCGGCGGTTACCTCATCTCAAGCTTGTGCATCATTGCCTCCCATTCCCCCTGCACCGGCGAGGAGTGCTGATAATGCTCAGAAGAAGCCAACACCAGTTTTCTCGAAGGCTTCCACTGTTTCATCCTCTACACCTACCAACAATGATCTGTCTACTTTGATTTTGCAGATGAAAGGATACATGGAACAGCAGGACAAAACTAACCAGAGGATCCTTCGTGAAATTGATGAACTCAACAAACAGAAGAGATCAGCGGAGGATCACTCTCCATTGATGCCCAGATCGTTGGATTTCGCCACTCCAGCAACAACCATTCAGCATTCCAAGGCTTCTGGTATTCAGCATCAAGGATCCTCAGGATTGCACATGGATCATTGGCAATGACGCAGCCGCAAGCGTCTCATTACCTACCTTATGGATCCTCAAATCAACATCAAGGAGGCTATCTCAGCTCAGGAGGATATTTGGAGAAATTTGCACCAAAGGATCCTATTTCCAGCATCAAGGATCCTTTTCTAAGGATCAAGGATCCTATGCTTGGGATAAGGTTCAAGGATCCTCCTCTCAGGTTCAAGGATCCATGCAGTATCCTTCAAGACCTTCAGCACCCGTGTATCCTGGACCCAATGCCTTTCAAGATCAAAGATCCTCAGGAAGTCAGATATTCAAGGATTCTGAAGTTCACAAAGGGGACTTCATCCCTATGCAGACTATTGCTTCATCTGGCCCAACTATTGCACCTGAAGTGTCTACTTTTGGATACACTTCTGCGATACCGGTTCCAAACCAATCAGGAGGTAACAATTTCAATACATCTTTTGGTACTAATTGTGGTTCCATGCAGGATACAGGTATCAATCAGGCTATGGCATGGGAACTTCAGAAGCTTAAGGATATGATATCCAGCGTCCCAGGAGTGTTAAGCCCATTCCTGAAATCCCAGATGGAAGTCACAGGGTGTCTCGTTTCGCACCTCCTATATGCAATGCTGAGATACCAAAACGCTTTCAAACCCCCAACATGAAGCTGTACGATGGCAACTGATCCGGAGGAGCATATGGCACAATACCAGGAAAGAATGGAGATCAACCCCATTCCAGAAATGTTAAAAGAAGCCTGCCTTTGTAAGGGCTTCGGATACACACTCACTGGATCAGCACTCAAATGGCTGCTAAGTCTTCCTCCTTACTCAATTACTTCGTTTTCTCATCTAGTTAACGATTAACTAGTGATCTATATAGGGTAACTCAGGGTCGTGATGAATCATTAAGAGATTACATCACTAAGTTTAGTCGAGAATCCTTAGAAATCCCTAATTTGGATATTGCCACTACTGTAGAAGCGTTCAAAATGGGCTTACTTAAGGATTCCTCATTCTATGATGAGCTTGTTATGACCCCTTACAGGAATTTAGATAAGTGAGGAACAGGGCATTGAGATTTATTCGTTTAGAGGATGACAAAAGGATCCAGGAGAGACTCTCAGGATCCTCAAAACAGGAAAAACAAGGATCATTCTTTAAGAATAATCGATCTAAGCCATATTCAAAACATGACAATCACAATGTGAATGCAGTTGAACAAGATGAAGACGATGAGGATTATCCTCCAATTTCTGAATATTGTTTTTCTGCTGATAATAATGAACTAATCCTTGCCATGCAGAATTTAGGTGAGGCTAGATGGCCAAGGAAAACTGATAAACATGGAGCTACTAAGGATAAATCCAAATGGTGCGCTTACCATGAGGATTTTGGCCACCTTACTGACGAGTGTATAGCATTGAGGAAGGAAATTGGCTATCTTCTTACAAAAGGGTATTTGAAGGAACTGTTAGGAAGGAAACGTTCAAGGACTCAGGATACCGAGAAAGTGTCTGAGAGAGCTCCTCTACCGCCAGCAGATGCTCAGATCATTAACTTTATTTCTGGTGGTTCTGATATCTGTGGAACTTCGTTTTTAGCGGCTAAAAGACATGCTAAGGAGACGAAGTTGGAAAATGGGGAGAGACCAGTTCGGACGTCTACCCTCACACAGCAAAAAGTGATATCCTTTGATGAGGAGGATCGCGTAGACATTCAGGATCCTATCATGATGGTCTTGTCATTACTTTGTCTATCTCTAATCATTTTGTTCACAGGATTCTTATTGATGGAGGGAGTTCGGTGAACATAATCCAGTTGGTTGTCCTCCAAAAGATGAACATCCCTGAATTTGAGATCATACCAAGATCATCGGTGCTCGTGGGATTCAGTGGGGAAACCAAGAATACATTGGGGGACATCAAAATGCCAATTTACATAGAGGGAGTGAATTCTGTCCAAAAATTTTGTGTAATAGATAGCTTATCTTGCTGTAATGTTATCCTTGGCAGGCCATGGATACATGACATGAATGCGGTCCCATCAACATACCACCAGTGTGTCAAGCTTCCAAGTCCGTGGGGAATAGTCAAGATAGAAAGTGATCAGCAGGAGGCGAAGAATTGCTACACTTCCTCGATGAAACCTGCTTCCAAGTCTAGGGAAGCATAGCAATTAAAGCATCCTCCAAAAGACGTCATGGAGGCAAGAGAACAGGACGTCAAGGATATACTTTTAGATCCTGAGGATCCTGAATCCAAGGTGTATTTAGGATCCGGGATCCAGAAGAGCATAGAGCAGGATCTAGTATCCTTCCTTAAACGAAGAAAATCTACCTTCGCCTGGAAGGTATATCTAAGGATGTTATTACTCATAAACTTGGCATTGACAGGTCTTTCAGGCCAATTCACCAAAAGAGAAGAAAGTTTGATCCTGAAGAAATGCAATCATCCAAGAGGAGGTAGATAAATTGCTAAGGGCAGGCATGATTAGAGAAGTCGAGTATCCAAGATGGTTAGCCAATGTGGTTGTTGTTCAAAAGAAAAATGGAAAGTGGAGGGTATATGTTCGATTTTACTGACTTAAACAAGGCATGTCCCAAGGATCCGTTCCCTTTACCCCACATTGACTCCATGGTGGATGCCACAGTCGGGTCATGAGTTGTTAACTTTTATGGATGCTTCGTCTGGATTTCAGTAAATTCAGATGGAACCATCTGATCAAGAGGATACTGCATTCATGACACCCACCGACATATATTGTTATATTGCTATGCCCTTTGATTTAAGAAATGCAGGTGCTACATACCAAAGATTGGTGAATATGATGTTCAAGTAGCAACTTGGACATACAATGGAAGTATACATAGATGATATGGTGGCCAAATCTAAAAGAGCCGAGGATCACCTAAAGGATCTTGAAGTAGCATTAAATATCCTTGACCGATACAATATGAAACTAAATCCTTCCAAATGCCATTTCGGAGTTAAAGCTGGAAAGTTCTTAGGATATATGGTGACCAAGAGAGGGATCGAAGCAAGTCCGGAGCAGATAAAGGCCATAATCAACATCAAATCTCCTGCAAACGCTAAGGATGTGCAAAGATTGACAGGAAGAATCGCCGCCCTGAGCAGATTCATTTCAAAATCCTCAGAAAGATGCAAGGATTTCTATGATATTCTGGGGAAGAATAAGAAGTTCGAGTGGACGGAGAAGCATGAAGCTGCTCTACAATCTCTCAAGGATTACCTATCCTCAGCACCGGCTTTAATGAAACCTGAAAATGGGAAAACACTATCCTTATACCTAGCTGTTTCAGGTAAAGCAGTAAGTGCGGTCCTTGTTAAGGATCATGAAGGCCAACAACATCCGGTATACTATGTAAGTAAAAGTTTACTTGATGCTGAGGCCAGGTATTCTCATGTAGAAAAACTTATTCTTGCTCTAATCATGGCTTCTACTAAATTAAGACATTATTTTAAAACTCATACTATTGTTGTTAAAACTAACTTTCCTATTAAGAATGTTCTTAGGAAACCAGAGATGTCGGGACGAATGGTAAAATGGACTGTTAAACTTAGTGCATATGACATTAAGTATGAGCCTAGAACTGCTATTAAATCCCAAGCTTTGGCTGACTTTGTGGCTGATTTCAGTAGTGATCTACAAAGAGAAGCGGAATTGGAGGTACAACAACTTGAGGAGACCAAAGATCCTTGGATACTCTTCACAGATGGAGCCTCGAATGTCAAAGGAACTGGACTAGGCCTACTACTAAAATCGCCACAGGGGGACATTATACCCCAATAAATAGCATGTGAATTCCAAACCACTAATAAAGAGGCAGAGTATGAGGCCTTGATAGCAGGTTTGCAATTAGCTAAGCACACGAGGATCAGGTATCTTCAAGTATTTGTAGATTCTTTATTAATCACTAATCATTATAACGGATCGTATGCTGTCAAAGGTGAAAAACTAATTAAATATTTGGAGATAGTCAAGAAATTGGTGGATTCTTTTGCTTTTTTCAGTCTAACACAGGTACCCAGGGAAGAAAATGCAAAAGCAGATGCCTTGGCTAATCTAGGATCCTCATTGAAGATTCCTGATGATGTGAAGATACCCATTATCCATGGAAATAGTGGACGATGCTACAATCGTACCTAGGGATGATGCACAATCAACTCCAGGATCGTGGATCCTTCCAATCCTGAATTATATCCAAAATGGGGAAGTTCCCATTGGAGAAAATCCTAGAACCTTCAGGATAAAGGTATCCCAATTCACTATCATTAATAATGTTATATAAGAGATCTCTTGCAGGACCCTATCTACGATGTGTTGAGGATCCTGAGATCCAAGAAGTCTTGAAGGATTTTCATGAAGGAGATTATGGAAATCATACTGGGGGCAGAGCACTATTTTCAAGGATCATCAGAACAGGATATTATTGGCCTACAATGAAGAAGGATGCTGTGGAGTATGCAAGGAAATGTGATGCTTGCCAAAGACACAGTAATATCCTTCATCAGCCCGCAGAACCTCTGCATCCTATATCCTCCTCTTGGCCATTTATGAGATGAATGGATATAGTAGGCAAGCTTCCCAAGGCACCAGGAGGAAAAGTGTTCATGTTAGCTATGACTGATTATTTCTCCAAGTGGATAGAAGCTGAAGCCTTTGCTCAAGTCAGAGAAAGGGAAGTTATATCCTTTATTAAAAGAAATATCATTACTAGATTTGGTATTCCTTCTGTACTGTTTGTGATAACGGATCCCAGTTTATTGGGAACCGTACTACTAATTTTGTGACAGCTGGGGGATTAGAATGATATTATCAACACTAGTCCACCCACAAGCTAATGGCCAGGCAGAATCATCCAACAAGATCATCATCAACAATTTGAAGAAAAAGCTTGGATCAAAGAAAGGAAAGTGGGCTGAAGAACTACCATATGTCTTATGGGCAGATAGAACAACTCCCAAGAATGCTACGAGTCAAACTCCTTTTACTTTAGTCTTTGGAACTGAGGCAGTGATTCCTACAGAAATGGTAGTCCCTACAGCCAGAACAAGCATCCGTGATCCTGAAGCCAATGCTGTGACTCTGGCTCAAGACCTAGATACCGTGGAAGAATTAAGAAACTTGGCAAGGATAAGGCTGGCTAGTTATCAACAAAGGATGGCTGGTGCCTATAATAAGAATATCAGGATAAGAAGATTTCAAGTCGATGACATGGTGCTGAGGAAAGCATTTCAGAATACCACGAATCTTACTGATGGCAAATTGGCACCAAAATGGGAAGGCCCCTATCTAATTGAAGCCGAGGCAGGAAAGGGGGCATATCGATTACTGACTATGGATGGTGACCTTCTTCCAAGAGCTTGGAATGCTATCCACCTAAAAAAGTATTTTATGTAAAGGATCAGGGATCCTTAAGTATCCTAATTATCAATTCAGATTGAAGGATCCTCAGAGGATATGAGATTCTTGATTTGGTAACGTTTTACTAATGCTTTCATTCTTATTGTACTTCTTATTATTTATTTTTGAGTAAGGATGTTGAATTTTCAACATTCACCTTATCAAGTTTTAAGTTTTGCAGAAGTTATTACAAAGGATAAAGAGGTTGGCCACCTCTCCAAGACTTTGGGCATGTCCCCATCTAAGGTATCTATTACCTCCTATGGGTCTTTACCATCACACGAATTGGGTTCCGACACCCTCGCCAGTTGCGCACGTTATCCACGCATAGTTCGAGGCAATGGGACCAGTACCCGTTGTAGGGGCTGACAATTTCATTGTTCTTGGCTATATGGAGGATCCTAAGTATAATGGTAGACGTACCATACATCCGTTCCTAAGGTTTCTAACATTTTCACGTTAGCTAAGGTTTCGACATTTTCATGTCGCTTACGATTGGATAGATGCCAGTTTGGGCCATACTCCAGTTTACACCAGTTATTTGGGATTGTCCCAGTTATTTGGGCTTATTCCCAGTTATTTGGGCTAGTCCCCAGTTATTTGGGCTTCTCCCCAGTTGTTTGGGCTTGTCCCCAGTTACTAATGATTTTTTCATTTGATATTTAGCTTAGTCCTAAGCTAAATACTGTCACAGGTCTATGAAATTGACCAGCTAAGGATCCTGAATCCTAAGATTGAATCAATTGTTATACTTTGACTGACACGCTGTAAGTGTTAAGGATATAGAATCCTAACTTGGATTCCCTGGTATGTCTTATTCTTATTATAATGATTCGACCCTTAACCATGGAATTAGAGATAAGTCGTTCAAGATTATATGGCGTTTTATGCCTAGCAGTTGCTACGATTGCAGACTTAAAATCTTTTTATAAAGTTGAAATTTTAGGAATTTTACACAATATGATTTTGCCAAACACGAACATGTAAAGGTAGTATTTCAAAAGCAAAATTGTAACACCAAACATAGTCAAAAGTCTAATATTATTAGGCTCGTCAATATTTATCAAAAGTATCTAGCCTGGATTTCCCCAGCAAAACGTGGACCATCCATCCAGGCCGGATCGGGTTCATCTAACGGTTAATGTTTGTGCAGAAAATTAAAATGCAGGAAATTAAAAGCAAAGGGTGTCAAAGGCTTCATCTTCCACAAACAGAAGGATCCATCCACCTTTATCACCCCCTATTGTTCCAAGGATCCATGATCCTTAACCTATGGAAACTATTGTTCAAAATACAAACCACAAATTGTTCAAGTAAAACAACCAACCTAAGGACCTAAAAATGTGGGCTCCGGTCGCGTCTAGAAATATCCATCATCGCCCACATAGGCAGCCAACACTGTGGCCGCCTCACCACCTTCACCTTCACCAGCTTTACCTCCAGAACCTTCAACAGCCATGTCCTCTGCTTCTGTCTACACTCCACTAGGACCTGCTTCATCCGCCGATGCCGATTGCTCCAACTCATCGCCGTTCAGGTTCCTCAATGCTACCTCCCAAGAGGCCAGGTCCCATGAAGATCTATCAAATCCAGGATCGTTAGCTTCTTTGGCCATCTTGATCATGGACTGCAGAACCGTCTTGGCAGCGCAGACCTTGGCCGCTTCAGTAGCATTCATAGCAGCTTCATGAACCCCCACTTCAGCAATCAGTAGCTGTTCCTCAAGGCTGTCACACCCCGACCCGCTGCGGAATAAAGTCGGGGCATAATTGGGTTATCACCAAAGCTCATGATGTTTACTAATGTAACATCCGTCGAAAAACGGGTTTTCGAAACCCGCTTCGTTTAATAACCGAACAATCAGTTTTAAATTTTTGTTGTTTAATTTATGACTTATTTAACTTTAAACGATACATAATTAATAAACAAATTAGAAGATATAAATTATAATTGTAAAAAAATAAAAATAAATTAATTAAAAAGGAAAACCAGCTGCCGGGAGTCGAACCCGGGTCAGCCGGAAATCTCCAAAGCCTTAACATTCACACAATCAACCACTCCGCCACTTTAGTTATTTGATATCATATCAAATAAATTAATTCAAATAATAAAACACTGAAGTCAAATCCAGTCAAAATCGCGACCAATTAGCAGTCGTCGGAAATCCCGACGACTTCGCCGATAATTAACGTTTTCGTCCAATTTAACCGAAGAATTAACTTTAACGACCGTTATAACTGACGTCTGAACCCGCGACACCAGTCGTAACCGCCGGAGAACGGCTGACTTTGAATCAAGACTGAAATCCGACTCCATACGTCGCGATTCTTCCCTATAAATTCACCCACAATCCACTGGAAGCCTTTTCGCTCAAAATCGCACCTCTTCTCGACGAAAATTCACTCGCCGGAAAATACCTGCAATCGCCGGAAAACCGAGACTCACATCCACACGGTAATTCTTTCGACTCCTTCTGTTTCAATCATTTGATTAATCTGTCACTAACACAACTCCACCATCAGAATCAATCCCAGTCAACGTTTGTCGAAATTCCTACCTTCGCCGGAAAATTTCTGAAACTTTTGGAAACTCACCGAGAACTGGTATGACCTTTCAAACTTCTGTTAAACTTTGTTTAAGTGCCTCAACTTCTAAATAATCGAACAAAACTGTTAATTGATTTTAACAGCCGGAGTTCACTTTCAGAACCGACGGACCTCTGCCGAATTCTGTGAACAACACTGATCGGTACATCCTTTCCCCCAAACTCTCTCCATTCATTGCCTTTAAATTACTTATAATGTTTGAAAATCAAATATGACATGAATCGGTCAAAACAGTCGGAATATGTTTTCTGGGTAAAGTCTAACGAAGAAGACAAAGACGGGGTATATTATAAGACTAATAAAAATCAGTTAAATGAACGGGTTAGACACACAGTCCAGCGGTGGACTGTGTGCAACAAACACACATACGACGCGAGTTCGAATCCTGTCCCAACCTTAATCTCTCGAAATAAAAAAATGCCTTTTTAACTGAACCGGGTTAACTCACAAACCATGTTAAGTTTAATAAAAACCGAGTTAATAACCAGGTTAGAAACACAGTCCAGCGGTGGACTGTGTGCACGCTAACTCACAGGTCCCGGGTTCGAGACTTGTGGTCAGCACCGGTTTGATACATTTAAAATCCTTTTTTAAAAATAAATGATTTTCGGATTAAACTAAATAGTATATAAGTATAATTAAAAACAGAATTATTTCGGGTTAGACACGTAGCTCAGTTGGTAGAGCTGCGTGCACGCGTACGGGAGGTCACCGGTTCGAACCTCGCTCAGTGCAACAATATAACCGAACCGGTCAACGGTCAACGGTCAAAGTCAAAAAGTCAACATTTTTTTTATTATTTTAATTATTTATTTAATTTAAAAATCAATTAAATATACTTCAAAATAACGTTTTTAAAGTTAGAAAGTGGCCTTAAACTCACAGAAATATAGCCAAAAATCCTATTAAAATAGTTAATAACATCCACATACTTACCGTACCTTTTCGTTATTTATTTGGTTAGTTATCTCTCCTCGATCAATCCTCTAAACTCGTGCGCATTCAACACCTTCAAACAAACGCACCCAATGTGAGTGAATCTCTACCAATTCCCCATTTTAATCACATTTTGGGGTGTATCATGTGTCGCTATTTAGTTATTTTAATTAAACACTTGTGCATCCATCATATTCATGATCATGTGTATTCAATATGTAACCGTTGTTTGTGTGGTTAAAGTTTATATTTAATTTATCATTTCAGTACATACATTTCATAGGCCGCCGCTCCCCATTACCTATGAGCGTGAGCTGTTCCCCATTACCTATGAGCGTGAACCAGGCGTTGCCAACATAAGATCGGCTCCGTTTGATTGATCCTTGATCTCACATACATTAGCTTAGGCCGTACGTTCCCCATTACCTATGAGCGTGAATGGGACGTTGCCAACATATACATTGTCATTCTTATTTTATGCTTAAGCAAGGTGGTTTGTGATTGTTATGTTACATACATTTGTTCGTATATGATTATTGCACAATTTTCCTAAATTAATTACAATAATGAATCAATAACAAATGTTTTTAACAAGGTTCACTCGCCAACTTTTGTTGACCCAAAATTTCCCATTTTTACACATGATACAGGTGATCAAGTTGAAGCAAGAAACATATAGGGCGGCTTAGAAGAATAAACCAGTTTAGATTATGGATTTGTTTTAGTTAATTTTTCCTTTCCTTGTATTGTATGAATTTGACTTGGAACATTGAAATGTAATTTGGATTTAATAAATATGAAACATATTAGTAAACATCATGAGCTTTGGCGATAACCCAATTATGCCCCGACTCTTATTCCGCTGCGGGTCGGGGTGTTACAGATTGGTATCAGAGCCATGACTATAGGGATATAGGATAGGTTATTAGACCCTTAGAGCCTATACTATAGTTGCTTAGAATTTTTAAATTTTTGTGTGTTACATGCAAAATTCATGATGTTTATATGCTTTATGTTTATTGTTACATTCAATGTTATGCAAGCATGTTTATAAGTACATAATTATTATACAATGCCTATCATAAATCATATTCTCGTAACATATCATATCCATGGAAGCACACACCTCACAATTTATAAGATTGTTACAACGATTTTTGTGTTTTCAAATCACATCAAAGTGAGTTCTCATGACGGACATGTAGTAACTGGAAGGGTACGAGTACCGGTAGTCGGAACGTCCTGTCTAGGCTTGGCATTCGTATAAATCCAAAGTAAAGGACCAGTTTGCCTACCTGGGGACTAACGATGAGAGTACGAAGGACCTATTAGGCCAAAGCATGCTATACCAAACGTCGTGTGAGCTAACACCACTTTGAGTTGTCATTGTGTCTATACCTGGACGCCCTCCGACCATACATCACGTAAACATATTTCGTGGTTTTCATTCGGGTGATGCGAGTGTCAAATCGCCAATACCAATGTGAATCCTACTAAGCCGATAGTCATGGGGGCCCACATGACTATACCGGTGATAGTATGGGGGACATTTGAGGCCCAACATGAGCAAACCCAAGACATCCTATGGATGTAGTTGCATTATTGATATTTATGTTAATTTCATTTTTTTAAGACCATGACCCCTAAACACTCCATAAACTCACCAGCTTCCTATGTATATTCCTATAGATGTCGGGTAGGCAGCTACGTGGAGGACGAAAGTCAGGAAGGTCAAACGAACGCTTGGCCACTCAAATTGCAAAACAAATGGCCGCAGTACTTCCTGATATTGTAATTCAAGTCCAGCAAGCTCTCACTGCAAATCCTGTCAACCCACCAAATCAAGAGGATCAAAACATCGACAACCCTTCCTCCAGGAAGTGCTCCTACAAGCACTTCAAGTCTTGCGATCCCCCAAAGTTCGAAGGGACCGAAGGTGTCACCGCTCTCCTCCACTGGTTTGAGGAAATGGAAAACACCTTCCTAAATTGCGATTGTCCCGAGGATCGCAAGGTACGTTACGCAACCGGGAGATTATTTGGGGTAGCCCTGACCTGGTGGAACACCGAGAAGGGTAAAAGAGGAGTTGAAGACGCTATGGCCTTAACCTGGGAAGAGTTAAGGGAAATGATGACAAAACGCTTCTGCCCAAGAAGCGAACTCTAGAAGTTGGAAGACGAATTCCACTCGCTGAAGCAAAAGGAAGGGGATCATACTTCCTACAAAAAAAGATTTCTTGAGCTGAACCAGATGGTTCCTAACTTGTTCACCCCCGTGTACCGTTTGGTTGAACACTATATTCGAGGCCTTCCCTCGAAGATTCAAGACTCAGTTCTCAGCACTTCGCCTGCAACCCTCGAAGCCGCCATGGAATTAGCCACCGAACTTACCGAGAACCGCATCAGGAACGGTAAATTTAAGGAAGAGAAAAAGAAATCCCCCGTTGAGGGCCAAACTTCCAACCACCCCACCTCCTCTTCAAAATTTTCAAACAAGAGGAAGCGAAATACCAGAAATTTTGCCGTCACCCAAACAAATTTCCCAATCTCTGCTGCGCCCATCACACAAGTTGCTCCTTCACCCGTACCATACAAAAGGCAATACTCTGGCCCTTACCCAAAGTGTACCCGTTGTCAATACCATCACTTCCCCGAATACCCCTGTCAATATTGCACCGGCTGTGGCCGTGCAGGTCACACCATCCAAGCCTGCCGCTCACTACAACGAATGAACCGCAACCAACCCACAACTCAAACCCACCATCAAATAATGGGTCAAACCCAACAACCCCTACTACCACCACCTACACAACATACAACCCAAACCTACTATCAACCCAACTACCCCATGATGCAACCCATGCGGGCTTTCTACAATTGTGGAGACCCAAACCACTTTAGAAACACGTGTCCACGCTTGGTGAACATCATACATGCTCAAGCTCAAGCAAATCCGGTGAATCAAGCTAACCAAGCTCCTCCACCTGCTAGAGGAAGAGCATTTAACATCAACGCCAACCAAGCTAGGGCCGACAACAACGTGGTTAACGGTACGTTTCTCGTCAATGGTAGTTATGCATCCGTGTTATTTGATACTGGCGCGGATAAGAGTTTTGTGTCCTTAGAATTTGAACCCATCCTCAACCAAACTCGTGATAAACTTATGGAATCCATAACGGTAGAAGTTGCTGACGGAAAACCGGTCATATTAAACTCCATTATCCGAAACTGTACCCTTACTCTAAACGATCACAATTTTCCTGTTGACCTCATTCCTATGAAGTTGGGAAGTTTTGACATTATAATCGGCATGGACTGGCTCAGCTAACATCAGGCTGAAGTAGTATGCCGTGAGAAGTTCATTCGCATTCCTCTTCAGACGGTCAAACTCTACGAATCTTTGGAGAAACCCCTTCGAAAGGACTCAAGCTGATGTCCTGTCTTCAAGCCCGAAATATCTCCGCAAGAATTATGTAGCATTTCTAACTCACGTGGTCAAGAAGGGAGACAAAGAGAAGAAACTCGAAGATATACCCGTAGTGAAAGATTTCCCGCAAGTTTTCCCCGACGACATCGCAGGAATTCCTCCCAAGAGAGAAGTCGAATTCCGCATCGATCTTATACCTGGCGCTACACCCGTCGCGAAATCTCCTTACAGGTTAGCCCCATCCGAGATGCAAGAGCTGGCCAGTCAGTTGCAAGAACTGACCGACAAAGGATTCATACGTCCTAGCTCATCGCCTTGGGGTGCACCTGTTCTGTTTGTAAAGAAGAAAGATGGGACGTTTCGCATGTGTATCGATTACAGGGAACTCAACAAATTAACGGTCAAAAATCGCTATCCTTTACCTCGCATCGATGATCTCCTAGACCAACTCCAGGGTGCCACTTGTTTTTCAAAGATCGACCTTCGTTCCGGCTATCACCAACTCAGAGTACATGAAGAAGACGTCCCAAAGACCGCCTTCCGAACTCGTTATGGTCACTATGAATTCATGGTTATGCCATTTGGTCTAACCAACGCTCCAGCCGTCTTCATGGACCTAATGAACAGAGTTTGCAAACCATATCTCGATCGCTTTGTTATAGTCTTCATAGATGATATTCTCATTTACTCAAAGTCTAAGACTGATCATGAACGACACCTTCGACTCATCCTCACACTCTTGAGAACCAAAAAGCTTTACGCTAAATTCTCCAAATGCGAATTCTGGTAAAAGAAGTACAGTTCCTTGGTCATGTCGTCAATGACAAGGGAATTCATGTCGACCCCGCAAAGATCAAAGCAGTACAAGAATGGCAAGCGCCACGTACCCCAACCGAAGTAAGATCTTTCCTTGGTTTGGCTGGTTACTATCGCCGTTTCATATCAAATTTCTCTCGTATCGCTGTACCACTCACGGCTTTGACACATAAAGGAAAACCCTTCGCATGGGGACCTAAACAAGAAGAAGCCTTCCAAACCCTTAAGCAAAAGCTTTGGGACGCACCTATACTCACACTCCCCGAAGGTTGCGATGACTATGTAGTTTATTGCGACGCATCAGGACAGGGATTAGGCTGTGTTTTAATGCAAAGGGGAAAAGTGATAGCCTATGCTTCTAGGCAGCTTAAAACTCATGAGAAGAACTACACTACTCACGACCTAGAACTTGGAGCCATTGTGTTCGCTCTTAAGATATGGAGACATTACCTCTATGGTACCAAGTGTGAAATTTACACTGACCACAAGAGCCTCCAGCATATCTTTAACCAAAAGGAGCTGAATATGAGGCAACGAAGATGGGTCGAACTTCTTAATGACTACGACTGTGAAATTCGGTATCATCCTGGCAAAGCAAATGTGGTGGCCGATGACTCAGTCGAAAGGGTTATGCGAACTCCATTCGTCTTCTATGTTCGCAAATCATGACCAACATCAAAGACCAAATCCGAGAAGCTCAACATGTTTCCATAACAGAATACGACATACGCAATGAGTTATCTTGCGGAAGCAGAACATAAACTCGAAACAAAATCTGACGGCATTCTGTATTATCTAGATCGCATATGGATTCCTGATCACATTAACCTTCGCGATACTCTTATGAAAGAGGCGCACAAAACACGATACTCCGTACACCCAGGAGCCGACAAGATGTATCAGGACCTTCGATACACCTATGGTGGCCTGGCATGAAGAAGGATATTGCTGTTTTTGTTTCCAAGTGCCTTACCTGTTCAAAAGTGAAAGCTGAACACCAAAGATCCTCAGGACTTCTGGTCCAACCTGAAATACCTGTATGGAAGTGGGAAAACATAACCATGGACTTCATTACCGGGTTACCTCGCACTCCTGGTGGGTACGACACTATATGGGTAATCATGATCGTCTTACAAAATCAGCTCACTTCATTCCGATTCGCGAAGACTTCAAAAATGAGAAACTAGCTCGTATCTACATCAGTGAAATCGTAAGCCGTCATGGTGTACCGTTAAGCATTATATCAGATCGTGATGGACGTTTCACTTCACGAACATGGCAAGCTGTACAAGCCGCTTTGGGTACACGATTAGATCTCAGCACCGCTTATCATCCCCAAACTGATGGTCAATCTGAACGCACCATTCAAACTCTTGAAGACATGCTTCGGGCGTGTGTCATAGACTTCAAAGGGAATTGGGACGCACACCTACCATTAGTTGAATTTTCGTACAACAACAGCTTTCATTCAAGTATCGGCATGGCACCTTTCGAAGTGTTATATGGTCTAAGTGCCGATCACCAATATGTTGGCACGAAATTGGAGAAGCTCAAATCACCGTCCAGAATTAATACAAGAAACAACTGACAAGATTCATCAAATCCGAAACAACCTTTTAGCGGCACAAAGTCGTCAAAAGAGCTATGCTGACAAGCGACGAAAGCCCTTAGAGTTTAATGTTGGCGACCAAGTACTTTTAAAAGTATCGCCATGGAAGGGAGTAGTTCGTTTTGGCCAAAAAGGCAAGCTAGCACCACGCTACGTAGGTCCTTTCAAGATACTCGAAAGGGTAGGACCTGTAGCCTACAAGCTTGACTTACCGGAGGAACTCAACAGAATTCATCCCACATTCCACGTATCGAACTTGAAGAAGTGCCTCGCCGATTGAAATCTCCATATTCCTCTAGAAGACATTCAAGTCGACGAATCTATGCATTTCATTGAAAGACCAGTAGAAATTATGGACTTCGGGGAAAAACGTTTAAGAAGAAGCCGCATCCCAATTGTCAGGGTACGGTGGGAGTCGAAACGAGGACCTGAGTTTACTTGGAAACGTGAAGACTCAATGCGCGAGAAATACCCACATCTTTTTCCTGTATCTACTACTACTTAAATTTAGGGACGAAATTTATAAAAGTAGAGGATACTGTAACATCCGTCGAAAAACAGGTTTTCGAAACCCGCTTCGTTTAATAACCGAACAATCAGTTTTAAATTTTTGTTGTTTAATTTATGACTTATTGTAACTTTAAACGATACATAATTAATAAACAAATTAGAAGATATAAATTATAATTGTAAAAAAATAAAAATAAATTAATTAAAAAGGAAAACCGGCTGCCGGGAGTCGAACCCGGGTCAGCCGGAAATCTCCAAAGCCTTAACATTCACACAACCAACCACTCCGCCACTTTAGTTATTTGATATCATATCAAATCAATTAATTCAAATAATAAAACACGGAAGTCAAATCCAGTCAAAATCGCCCAATTAGCAGTCGTCGGAAATCCCGACGACTTCACCGATAATTAACGTTTTCATCCAATTTAACCGAAGAATTAACTTTAACGACGGTTATAACCGACGTCTGAACCCACGACACCAGTCGTAACCGCCGGAGAACGTCTGACTTTGAATCAAGACTGAAATCCGACTCCATACGTCGCGATTCTTCCCTATAAATTCACCCACAATCCACTGGAAGCCTTTTCGCTCAAAATCAAACCTCTTCTCGACGAAAATTCACTCGCCGAAAATACCTGCAAATCGCCGGAAAACCGAGACTCACATCCACACGGTAATTCTTTCGACTCCTTCTGTTTCAATCATTTGATTAATCTATCACTAACACAACTCCACCATCAGAATCAATCCCAGTCAACGTTTGTCGAAATTCCTACCTTCGCCGGAAAATTTCTGAAACTTCTGGAAACTCACCGAGAACTGGTATGACCTTTCAAACTTCTGTTAAACTTTGTTTAAGTGCCTCAACTTCATAAATAATTGAACAAAACTGTTAATTGATTTTAACAGCCGGAGTTCACTTTCAGAACCGACGGACCTCTGCCGGAATTCTGTGAACAACACTGATCGGTACATCCTTTCCCCAAACTCTCTCCATTCATTGCCTTTAAATTACTTATAATGTTTGAAAATCAAATATGACATGAATCGGTCAAAACAGTCGGAATATGTTTTCGGGTAAAGTCTAACGAAGAAGACAAAGACGGGGTATATTATAAGACTAATAAAAATCAGTTAAATGAACGGGTTAGACACACAGTCCAGCGGTGGACTGTGTGCAACAAACACACATACGACGCGAGTTCGAATCCTGTCCCAACCTTACTCTCTCGAAATAAAAAAAATGCCTTTTTAACTGAACCGGGTTAACTCACAAACCATGTTAAGTTTAATAAAAAACCGAGTTAATAACCAGGTTAGACACACAGTCCAGCGGTGGACTGTGTGCCACGCTAACTCACAGGTCCCGGGTTCGAGACTTGTGGTCAGCACCGGTTCGATACATTTAAAATCTTTTTTTAAAAATAAATGATTTTCGGATTAAACTAAATAGTATATAAGTATAATTAAAAACAGAATTATTTCGGGTTAGACACGTAGCTCAGTTGGTAGAGCTGCGTGCACGCGTACCGGAGGTCACCGATTCGAACCTCGCTCAGTGCAACAATATAACCGAACCGGTCAACGGTCACGGTCAAAGTCAAAAAGTCAACATTTTTTTATTATTTTAATTATTTATATAATTTAAAAATCAATTAAATATACTTCAAAATAACGTTTTTAAAGTTAGAAAGTAGCCTTAAACTCACATAAATATAACCAAAAATCCTATTAAAATAGTTAATAACATCCACATACTTACCGTACCTTTTCGTTATTTATTTGGTTAGTTATCTCTCGTCGATCAATCCTCTAAACTCGTGCGCTTCAACACCTTCAAACAAACGCACCCAATGTGAGTGAATCTCTACCAATTCCCCGTTTTAATCACATATTGGGGTGTATCATGTGTCGCTATTTAGTTATTTTAATTAAACACTTGTGCATCCATCATATTCATGATCATGTGTATTCAATATGTAACCGTTGTTTGTGTGGTTAAAGTTTAGATTTAATTTATCATTTCAGTACATACATTTCATAGGCCGCCGCTCCCCATTACCTATGAGCGTGAACCAGGCGTTGCCAACATAAGATCGGCTCCGTTTGATTGAGCCTTGATCTCACATACATTAGCTTAGGCTGTCCGTTCCCCATTACCTATGAGCGTGAATGGGACGTTGCCAACATATACATTGTCATTCTTATTTTATGCGTAAGCAAGGTGGTTTGTGATTGTTATGTTACATACATTTGTTCGTATATGATTATTGCACAATTTTCCTAAATTAATTACAATAATGAATCAATAACAAATGTTTTTAACAAGGTTCACTCGCCAACTTTTGTTGACCCAAAATTTCCCATTTTTACACATGATACAGGTGATCAAGTTGAAGCAAAAAACATATAGGGCGGCTTAGAAGAATAAACCAGTTTAGATTATGGATTTTGTTTTAGTTAATTTTTCCTTTCCTTGTATTGTATGAATTTGACTTGGAACATTGAAATGTAATTTGGATTTAATAAATATGAAACATATTAGTAAACATCATGAGCTTTGGCGATAACCCAATTATGCCCCGACTCTTATTCCGCTGCGGGTCGGGGTGTGACAGATTGGTATCAGAGCGGTCAGACTGGGTTTTCTATGCGCTGAAAAAATAAAAAAAAGTTGACTTTTTGACCGTTGACCGTTGACCGGGTCTTGACCGGTCAGACTGGGTTTTCTATGCGCTGAGTGAGGTTCGAACTCGGGACCTCTCGTATACGTGCACGCAGCTCTACCAACTGAGCTACGTGTCTAACCCGAAATATTTTTTGTTTTAATTATATTTATATACTAATTAATTTTAAACTTATTTGGTTTTTATTAAAAATGATTTATATGGCCGAACCGGTTGCAGGGACCCGGAGTCGAACTCGGGTCCTTCGGTTCGAGTGCGCACAGCCAACCAGTTGGGCTGTGTGTCTAATCTGTTTAACTAACGGATTATATTACTCTTATAATCATTCTGTGAGTTGTTCTGATTCAGTTCTAAAAATGTTGGTTTTAAATTCTGAAAGTCGGTACGTGTGCGATTCGAACTCGGGACGTGCGTGTTATATTTGCACACAGTCCACCGCTGGACTGTGTGTCTAACCCGTTTAATTATCTGATTTTAATTATATTAATACACAACTCAACTTCGTCATCTTCATTTATAAGAACTCAGAAACAGTGAAGTCTGACTGTTCTGTCTAATCGATCGACAACACTTATAATTGATTGAAATGAAATAGATAAAGGAGATTACGGAATAAGATGTACCAGAACAGAAAGTTTTCTTCAGATTTCCGGCAAGAGTCGTCGGCTCTGATTTGTGATTTCTGGTTGAGTGGACTGTTTAAACAGTTTTGATCATTGTGTTATGAAATTAAGTTACTGAGCAAGAGATATCAAGAGGGTTTAGATGATTATACCGATCGACAGTGAGGCTTCGGTTTTTCAGTGATATTCCGGTGAGTGCGGGGTTTTCCGGCGACGTTGTCTGAGACAGATTCTGGTTGAATAATTAAGGTTAATACATGCCGAATAATGGATTACAAACAAAAGAGTCGAGAATTTTACCGATTAGAAGTAAAGCCTCGGTTTTTCGGTGATAGTCCGGCGAATGCAAATATCTCCGACGACGTGTTTTGGGATGAATAAAGCTTCGGAAACGATCGTGGTTCTGAGCGAAAGGATTTTCAGAGTGTTCAAGTGGGTATTTGTAGTGGAAACTGGCTGAATTGGGTTTGATTGAGTCAAGGTTCGCGATTGAAGATTTCCGTCGTTATGACTGAAATTGATTGCCGGCAACAGTTATAACCGACGTCGACATCAATTTGTGCGGTTCAGTCAAAGGGAATATGGCCAAAATCGCGGATTGCCGGATTTTCCGGTGATTGCGAGTTCTGGCGCGTTGATTACCGGATTTGACTCTCGGTTTTATTATATATGTTATTTGTTTTAGTGTTTATCACAAACATAGTGTGTGGCGGAGCAGTGTGTTGTGTGTTTGGGTTTGTGGGTGACCCGGGTTCGAAACCCGGCGTCTCCATTATTTTTTAATTCACTAATTTTTTGTTATTTAATAATTATGGTTTAAAATTCTAATATATATATTAATTATGTATTGTTTAAAATTTATCTGAGCAATAAATACGCAACGAAAAATTATAACTGAGTATTTGATTAATAAACGAAGTGGGTTTGGAAACCCGTTTTTCGACGAATGTTACAGTGTCCCCTAGTTTTAGAAATTTCGTCCCGAAATTTAAGTAGTAGTGGTAACAGGAAAAAGATGCGGGTATTTTTCGCGCATTGAGTGTTCACGTTCCCAAGTAAACTCAGGTCCTCGTTTTGACTCCCAACGTACCCTGACAATTGGAATACGACTTCGTCTTAAACGCTTCTCTCCGAAGTCCATGATTTCTACTGGTCTTTCAATGAAGTGCATAGATTCATCGATCTAATGTCTTCTAGAGGAATATGGAGGTTTTCATCGGCGAGGCACTTTTTCAAGTTTGATACGTGAAATGTGGGATGAATTCTGTTGAGCTCTTCTGGTAGGTCAAGCTTGTATGCTACAGGACCTACTCTTTCGAGTATCTTGAAAGGTCCTACGTAGTGTGGTGCTAGGTTGCCCTTCTGGCCAAAACGAATCACTCCCTTCCACGGTGATACTTTTAAAAGTACTTGATCACCAAGGTCAAACTCCAAGGGCTTTCGTCGTTTGTCTGCATAACTCTTTTGACGACTTTGAGCCGCTAGAAGATTGTTTCGAATTTGAATGACCTTGTCGGTTATTTCTTGAATTAATTCTGGACCGGTGATTTGTGATTCCCCAATTTCGTGCCAACATACTGGAGATCGGCACTTACGACCATATAAAGCTTCGAAAGGAGCCATGCCGATACTTGAATGATAGCTATTGTTGTACGAAAATTCAACTAAAGGTAGATGAGCGTCCCAGTTCCCTTTGAAATCTATGACGCATGCTCGCAGCATGTCTTCAAGGGTTTGGATGGTGCGTTCAGATTGACCATCAGTTTGAGGATGAAAAGCGGTACTGAGGTCTAATCGTGTACCCAAGGCGGTTTGTACGGCTCGCCATGTTCGTGAAGTGAAACGACCATCACGGTCTGAAATGATGCTTAATGGTACACCATGACGGCTTACGATCTTGCTGATGTAGATACAAGCTAACTTCTCGTTTCTGAAGCCCTCGCGAATCGGAATGAAATGAGATGACTTTGTAAGACGATCGATTATTACCCATATGGTGTCATACCCACTGGAGGTGCGAGGTAACCCGGTAATGAAATCCATGGTTATGTTTTCCCACTTCCATACAGGTATTTCGCGTTGGACTAGAAGTCCTGAAGGTCTTTGATGTTCAGCTTTTACTTTGGAACAGGTAAGGCACATGGAAACAAAACAGCGATATCCTTTTTCATGCCAGGCCACCAGTAAGTGTATCGTAGGTCTTGATACATCTTGTCGGCTCCTGGGTGTACAGAGTATCGTGTTTTGTGCGCCTCATTCATGAGGAAATCACGAAGGTTATCGCGATCAGGAATCCATATGCGATTTAAATAGTATAGAATACCATCGGATTTGGTTTCGATTTTTAGTTCAGCTCCACATGACAGTTCATCGCGTACATCATTTTCCGTTACGGAAACATGTTGAGATGCTTGGATTCGATCTTTGATGTCGGTTATGATTTGCGAACATAGAAGACAAATGGAGTTCGCATAACCTTTTCGACTAAGCGCATCGGCCACCACATTTGCCTTGCCAGGATGATACCGAATTTCAAAGTCGTAGTCGTTGAGAAGTTCGACCCATCTTCGTTGCCTCATATTCAACTCCTTTTGGTTGAAGATATGTTGGAGACTCTTGTGGTCAGTGTATATTTCCCACTTGGTACCGTAGAGGTAATGTCTCCAATCTTGAGAGCGAACACAACGGCTCCAAGTTCCAGGTCGTGGGTGGTGTAATTCTTCTCATGAACTTTGAGTTGCCTAGAAGCATAGGCTATCACATTTCCTCTTTGCATTAATACACAACCTAGCCCTTGCCCTGATGCGTCGCAATATACCACAAAGTCATCGCAACCTTCAGGGAGTGTGAGGATAGGTGCGTCACAAAGTTTTTGCTTTAGAGTTTGGAAGGCTTCTTCTTGTTTAGGTCCCCATATGAAGGGTTTTCCTTTATGAGTCAAAGCCGTGAG
Source organism: Scalesia atractyloides (assembly GCA_947069175.1). Lineage (NCBI taxonomy): Eukaryota > Viridiplantae > Streptophyta > Magnoliopsida > Asterales > Asteraceae > Scalesia > Scalesia atractyloides. Next base: position 22,706,745 of record CAMTDV010000014.1, on the reverse strand, counting down.
TGGGACAGCAATACGAGAAAAATTGGCAATGAAGCGTCGATAGTATCCAGCCAAACCAAGAAATGACCTTACTTCGGTAGGGGTACGTGGCGCTTGCCATTCTTGCACTGCCTTGATTTTTGAAGGATCAACATGAATTCCCTTGTCATTGACGACATGTCCAAGGAATTGTACTTCTCCTAACCAGAATTCGCATTTTGAGAACTTAGCGTTGAGCTTTTCACTCCTTAAGAGTGTAAGGATGAGTCGAAGGTGTCGCTCATGATCGGATTTAGACTTGGAGTAGATAAGAATATCGTCGATGAAGACTATGACGAAACGGTCGAGGTAGGGTTTGCATACCCTATTCATTAGATCCATGAAGACAGCGGGGCCGTTGGTTAAACCGAATGGCATGACCATAACGAGTCCGGAAGGCGGTCTTTGGGATGGCTTCTTCGTGCACTCTGAGCTGATGATAACCAGAACGAAGGTCGATTTTTGAAAAGCAGGTGGCGCCTTGAAGTTGGTCTAGGAGGTCATCAATGCGAGGAGTGGATAGCGATTTTTAACCGTTAACTTGTTGAGTTCTCTTATAATCAATGCACATGCGAAACGTTCCATCTTTCTTCTTCACAAAGAGGACAGGTGCACCCCAAGGCGAGGAGCTAGGACGTATGAATCCTTTGTCAGTCAGCTCTTGCAGTTGACTGGCCAGCTCTTGCATTTCGGATGGGGCTAACCTATAAGGAGATTTTGCGACTGGTGTAGCGCCAGGTACAAGATCGATGCGGAATTCGACTTCTCTTACAGGAGGGAGTCCTGAAATATCGTCGGGAAAGACTTGTGGGAATTCTTTCACAACGGGGATATCTTCGAGTTTCTTCTCCTTGTTTCCCTTTTTGACGACGTGAGTTAGGAATGCGACATAGTTCTTGCGGAGATATTTTCGGCTTGAAGGCAGGACATTAATTTGAGTCCTTTCGAAGGGGTTTCTCCAAAAATACGTCGGGTCTGACCGTCTGCAAGAGGAAAGCGAATGAACTTTTCGCGGCACACTACTTCAGCGTGATGCTGGCTGAGCCAGTCCATACCAATTATAACATCGAAACTTCCCAACTTCATAGGAATGAGGTCAACTGGAAAATCGTGATCTTTAGAGTGAGGGTACAATTCCGTATAATAGAATTCAATGAAACGGGTTTTCCGTCAGCAACTTCCACCGTTAGAGATTCCATGAGTTCAACACGAGTTTGGTTGAGGATAGGTTCAAATTCTAAGGACACAAAACTCTTATCCGCGCCAGTATCGAATAACATGGATGCATAACTACCATTGATGAGAAACGTACCGTTAACCACGTTGTTGTCAGCCCTAGCTTGGTTGGCATTGATGTTGAAAGCTCTTCCTCTGGCAGGTGGAGGAGCTTGGTTAGCTTGGTTTACTGGGTTCGCTTGGGCTTGAGCATGGATGATGTTCACTAAGCGTGGACAAGTGTTTCTGAAGTGGTTTGGGTCCCCACAGTTGTAACATGCTCGCATGGGTTGCATCATGGGGTAGTTGGGTTGGTAGTAGGATTGGGCTATGTGTTGTGCAGATGGTAGAAGTAAGGGTTGTTGGGCTTGACCCACTATCTGATGGTGGGTTTGGGTTGAGGGTTGATTGCGGTTCATTCGTTGAAGAGTGCGACAAGTTTGAATGGTGTGACCCGCACGGCCACAGCTGGTGCAATGTTGGCAAAGAGTTTCGGGAGGGTGATGGTATTGACAACGGTTGCATTTTGGATGTGGGCCGGTGTATGGCTTTTTAAATGGTGCAGCTGAGGGAGCAATTTGGGTGATGGGTGCAGTGGTGATAGGAGGGTTGGTTTGAGTGACAGCAAAATTCTTGCTGTTTTGTTTCCTCTTTCCAGCAAACTTTGAGGAGGAGACTGAGTGGTTTGTAGTTGAGGTCTCTATAGGTGCTTTCTTCTTTTCATCTTTGAACTTGCCGTTTCGAATGCGATTTTCAGTGAGTTCTGTAGCTAACTCCATCGCGGCTTCAAGTGATGCAGGCGAAGTGCTTAAAATCGAGTCTTGAATTTTCGAGGGAAGACCTTGAATGTAGTGTTCAACCAAGCGGTACACGGGGGTGAACAAATTAGGGATCATCTGATTTAGCTCGAGAAACCTCTTATTATAGGAAGTGTGATCTCCTTCCTTTTGTTTTAGTGAGTGGAATTCGTCTTCCAGCTTTTTGATTTCGCTTCTTGGACAGAAGCGTCTGGTCATGAGTTCCCTTAACTCTTCCCATGTTAAGGCCATGGCATCTTCAACTCCTCGTTTACCCTTTTCCGTGTTCCACCAGGTAAGGGCAACCCCAAACAGTCTTCCAGTTGCATAACGTACCTTGCGATCCTCGGGACAATCGCAATTGAGGAAAGTGTTTTCCATTTCTTCAAACCAGTGAAGGAGGGCGGTAACACCTTCGTCCCTTCATATTTTGGGGGATCGCAAGATTTGAAGTGTTTGTAGGAGCACTTTTTGGAGGGAGGGTTGGCGACGCTCTGGTCTTCTTGATTGGGAGGGTTGATGGGATTTGCGGTGAGAGCTTGTTGAACTTGAATCACGATGTCAGGAAGCACTGCGGCCATTTGTTTAGCAATTTGTGTGGCCAAGCGTTCATTTGATCTTCCTGACTTTCTACCTCCACGTAGTTGCCTAGCCGACATCTACAGGAACATACATAGGAAGATTGTGAGTTTAAAAAGTTTCTAGGTGTCATGTGTCGTTAAAAGAATGAAAAATAACATAACTGACAATAATGCAACTACATCCATAGGATGTCTTGGGTTTGCTCATGTTTGGGCCTCCAATGTCCCCCATACCATCGCCTGTGTAGTCATGTGGGCCCCCATGACTATTGGGCTTGGTAGGATTCATATTGGTGTTGGCGGATTAACACTCGCACCACCCGAATGAAAATCGAAAAATGTAATTGCGAGATGTATGGTAGGAGGGTGTCCAGGTGTAGACACAATGACAACTCAAAGTGGGGTTAGCTCACACGACGTTTGGTATAGCATGCTTTGGCCTAATAGGTCCTTCGTACTCTCATCGTTAGTCCCCAGGTAGGCAAACTGGTCCTTTATTTTGGATTTATACGAATGCCAAGCCTAGACAGGACGTTCCGACTACCGGTACTCGTACCCTTCCAGTTACTACATGCCCGTCATGAGAACTCACTTTGATGTGATTTGAAAATACAAAAATCATTGCAAAAATCATGGTAATCGTGAGGTGTGTGCTTTCATGGATATGATATGTTATGAGGATATGATTCATGATGAGCATTCTATAATATTATGTATTTGTGAGCATGCTTGCATAACATTGAGTGTAACAATAAACATAAAGCATATAAACATCACGAATTTTGTATGTAACGCATAAGCAATTTAAAATTTTAATCAACTATAGTATAGGCTCTAAGGGTCTAATAACCTATCCTATATCCCTATAGTCATGGCTCTGATACCAATCTGTCACACCCGACCCGCAGCGGAATAAAAGTCGGGGCATAATTGGGTTATCACCAAAGCTCATGATGTTTACTAAAATGTTTCATATTTATTAAATTCAAATTACAACTTAAATATCCAAAACAAAATTCATACAATTACAAGAAATTGAAACTATATAATTATTCCAAAGCTTAAACTTGTTTATTCTTCTAGGCCTTTCTATGTGTTTCTTGTCTCAGCTGGATCACCTGTATCATGTGTAAAACGGGGGATATTTTGGGTCAACAAAAGTTGGCGAGTGAACCTTGATAAAACATTGTTACTAATTTCTTGTTTTATTTAATAAGGAAAATTTGTGCAATAATCACATGTGAGCAAACATATATAAATAAACAAACACAAACCACTTTGGATGAGTATATGATATGAATGATGATGAATGTGAGATCAAGGCTCAATCAAACGGAGCCGATCTTATGAGGCACCTGATGCTCAACCCGTCTCCCACGGGGAACTGATGGCCCTAATGAAATGCGTGCACTGAAAATGATAAATCCAATCTACATATAATCCACACAACAATTGATACACATTTGATACACATTTGATCACGGATATGATGTATGCACAAGTGTTTATATATATAATAAAAGAATTATACGACACATGATACACCCCAAAATATGATTAAAATGGGGAATTGATAGAGATTCACTCACATTGGGTGCGTTCTTTGATGACGTGGGATACGCACGAATTTAGGATTCAATTGACGAGGAAAACCTAGCCTAGATAATAACAAAATGATTCGATAAATAAATAAATTTTATTTGAGATTAATATTTTTAATTAGTGCTCTTAAATGGGATTTTTAGATTTATTTTTGTGAGTTTAAGGAAATTTTCTAACTTTTATAAATCTTATTTTTAAGTATTTTTAAATAATTTTCCAATTAAATAAATAAATAAAAGAAATAAAAAAAAGTTGACTTGTTGACCGTTGACCGGGTCTTGACCGGTCAGACTGGGTTTTCTATACGCTGAGTGAGGTTCGAACTCGGGACCTCTCGTATACGTGCACGCAGCTCTACCAACTGAGCTACGTGTCTAACCCGAAATATTTTTGTTTTAATTATATTTATATACTAATTAATTTTAAACTTATTTGGTTTTTATTAAAAATATTTATATGGCCGAACCGGTTGCAGGGACCCGGAGTCGAACTCGGGTCCTTCGGTTCGAGTGCGCACAGCCCAACCAGTTGGGCTGTGTGTCTAATCTGTTTAACTAACGGATTATATTACTCTTATAATCATTCTGTGACTTGTTCTGATTCAGTTCTAAAAATGTTGGTTTTAAATTCTGAAAGTCGGTACGTGTGCGATTCGAACTCGGGACGTGCGTGTTATATTTGCACACAGTCCACCGCTGGACTGTGTGTCTAACCCGTTTAATTATCTGATTTTAATTATATTAATACACAACTCAACTTCGTCTTCTTCATTTATAAGAACTCAGAAACAGTGAAGTCTGACTGTTCTGTCTAATCGATCGACAACACTTATAATTGATTGAAATGAAATAGATAAAGGAGATTACGGAATAAGATGTACCAGAACAGAAAGTTTTCTTCAGATTTCCGGCAAGAGTCGTCGGCTCTGATTTGTGATTTCTGGTTGAGTGGACTGTTTAAACAGTTTTGATCATTGTGTTATGAAATTAAGTTACTGAGCAAGAGATATCAAGAGGGTTTAGATGATTATATTGATCGACAGTGAGGCTTCGGTTTTTCAGTGATATTCCGGTGAGTGCGGGGTTTTCCTGCGACGTTGTCTGAGACAGATTCTGGTTGAATAATTAAGGTTAATACATGCCGAATAATGGATTACAAACAAAAGAGTCGAGAATTTTACCGATTAGAAGTAAAGCCTCGGTTTTCCGGTGAAAGTCCGGCGAATGCAAATATCTCCGGCGACGTGTTTTGGGATGAATTAAGCTTCGGAAACGATCGTGGTTCTGAGCGAAAGGATTTTCACAGTGTTCAAGTGGGTATTTATAGTGGAAACAGGCTGAATTGGGTTTGAATTGAGTCAAGGTTAGCGATTGAAGATTTCCGTCGGTTATGACTGAAATTGATTGCCGGCAACAGTTATAACCGACGTCGACATCAATTTGTGCGGTTCAGTCAAAAGGAATATGGCCAAAATCGCGGATTGCCGGATTTTCCGGTGATTGCGAGTTCTGGCGCGTTGATTACCGGATTTGACTCTCGGTTTTATTATATATGTTATTTGTTTTAGTGTTTATCACAAACATAGTGTGTGGCGGAGCGGTGTGTTGTGTGTTTGGGTTTGTGGGTGACCCGGGTTCGAAACCCGGCGTCTCCATTATTTTTTAATTCACTAATTTTTTGTCATTTAATAATTATGGTTTAAAATTCTAATATATATGTTAATTATGTATTGTTTAAAATTTATCTGAGCAATAAATACGCAACGAAAAATTATAACTGAGTATTTGATTAATAAACGAAGCGGGTTTGGAAACCCGTTTTTTCGACGAATGTTACATCTTTGGCCATCTTGATCATGGACTGCAGAACCGTCTTGGTAGCGCAGACCTTGGTTGCTTCAGTAGCATTCATAGCAGCTTCATGAACCCCCACTTCAGCATTCAGTAGCTGTTCCTCAAGGCTCTCCTTCTCCTTTTCCAGCACTTTGTTTTGCTTTTCAAGCCTCGAGAGATCCTTATCCTTGGCAGCAGCAATGGCCTGCATCCCAGCTACAGTCTCTTCGTGTTCAGCCAACTTCTTCTCATAAAAGATCCTCATGCGACTGAATTCCTAGTAATAAACAAGACAAAGAAATATCATGATCAAGGATCCTAACAAACGGGTAAAGTAAAACCTAAGGATCAAGGATCCTTACCTAGGTCAGAACATCATGGAGACGTTTCTCGATAGAGACAAGATCACTCTCAGGATCGGAAGGCTTCTTCCTTTTTGAAGCAGATTTGGCTCTGGTGGTAGTTGGGCGAGGCTCAACGGGAGGAAGCTTCTTCATTGTCTCCTTTTTCACAGCCTTGGAGATGATGATGCTGTTAATGTCATCAAGAGCGAAGTCTGCAGACTTGGAAGTAGATTTTTGAACACCTACCAACAGACATCAAAAAGATAAGTTTCTAATTCAAATTAGAAATTTCTTTTAAAGATTTACTATATCATACAATTACTTATGTGTTGATGCATGTACTTCTTCGCTAGGATCCTGGATCCTCACTTTGAATGTTCTGTCTATTGGGTCAAGGCTCAAGAAGGCTTTCACTCGATCAACAGTTCCTGGATCCTCCGCTAAAGTTGCAAAGTTCTTCACTGCAAGAAAACAGAAAGATCAAAAGACAGTTACAACAAGGATATAACACATATGAGACCTCTAAATCCTACCCTTGAGTATCCATTTATGAGGCAACAAATCCCCTTCTGGCAGAGAATCTCGTTTAACAAAGAAAACTGATTTTTCCAAACAGAATCATTTTGGGTTGTTTTGAAGACAGGAGCTGGTTGGTGGGCTTTTACTTTAAACAAAAATCGGTTAGAGCTATGGGTAGTCAAAGAGTACATGAAAGCTAGGTCTGAAAGGTTTAGTTGGAGCCCTTTCTTTTCAATGATTTCTTCAATGATGAACAATGTTCTCCACAACATCGGCATGACCTGACTAAAGCTAATGCGATTAGCTTAAAAAAGCTTTGGGTTAGGGTCGGAAAAGGATATGAGAACCCAAGGTGAAACGGTAAGGCAGGAAATCAAATCCAGGTGTCGGATACCGCATCCCTCCGAGCAGAAGGATAGAAAGGACTGAAAATGGCCTCCGATGGAAAACAGGACTTTAGGTTCTCGATTTCTGGATCCGTAAACTTACAGATCTCAGAGGAGGGGTCCTTTAGTATGTTCTGTGATTGAAGGAGATCGCCGGATTTTTTGGAGGCGGGATTTGGAGAGGAGCGTGTATTCATGTTGTCGGAACTTAAGAATAATCGAGAAGGGAATAGAGAAGAATACCTGGTTCACAATGCTTGGTGTGGATTTATGATGGATTTGTGCAGATTTTAAAGGGAGTTATCTATTCCCCATAAATAGTGATGATGGTTGTAGTGGCTATGCGAGTCCCATCAGTCACCCTACGGCTATATTTGAATTAAAGATAATATGACAGCTGTGATCTACTATCACAACCGCCATATTGGGGGCAATTGTTAGGACCGGATTTTTATTGCTTAAGAATCAGTGATCTTCAGTATATCGAGGATATATTATCCATGTACTGAGTACTGAATACTGGGAGGATCAAGGATCCTTAGTGACTATAACGGTTTCTAACAATTGACTTCAATGTTTTATTTGATTGTAGTGCAGGTATCGATAGTGGACTTGGTCAAGAAAAATATTCGTGGAATATTCGGAGGATTAAGCACGTGCTGAAGGTTAAATGGACGTTATGCATGAACGTGGAGGATCCCGGATATTTCGGATAGTTAGTTATAAGTTAAAAATGTTAATATTTTAGGGGGTATTGAGCTCACTAGAAACACGAATTCATTCGCAAACACTGATATCACAAGATCACTTGGAAACTCTCGAGAAACACACACACATTACACTATTAGATCGATTGTGAAAGCTCAATATCTTCCGAAGTTGTAATCTTACTGGTGAAATATACTTGGTGATCGGTAGTTTCCATCACCCGAGGTTTTTTATGCCGGAGATCATACATTGACCAAGGGCTTTTCCTCGTATAAATATCGGTGTCCATTGTTCATTACATTTCACGATTTTTCACATCATTGTTCAACACATAAGCACTCAACCTCACATACAAAGTTTGTCACATTATCCTTAGTGTGATTTTTGACCAAAACATGATCGACCATTAAATCCATTTATAAAGAGGTTAAACTCGGTTTAATATAAGATTAATTATCTTGTTTATGGCCAACTTGAATAGGGTTGAATGAGTCATTAAAACCGATTTTAATCACAAACTTTAATATGATTGAACAAGTCTTTCATTAGTGAGTATAAGAATGAGCATGATGGTTTATTCTTTAGAGAGAAGAAGAAATACTCACAAAAGTTTCTTTGTTCCTTGAAAAATTTAGATAGGAGCACTCTCTAATTGACTTTTTACACAACCTCATCTTTTTCCTAATTTATGAACATCAAATTATATCCGTGTAATCTTGGGCACGAGTGTCATCTCCGGCAGTACAAAATACTGCTTCGGTTGTTGTATCCTGGAAACAGACCGTCTGAGAGGAGGCGTGGAATCTGTTTTAAGGGCCCCGTGTCTAACACGATCCTCAACCAAAACCGTCAACGTTTTTTGCTTGTCTTGCAGCGAAGGTTCGAACAAGAAGATGCGGTTGAAGTTTTCCAAATATTCGACTTGAATCAAGATTGGTATAATTAAATTGTATTTTATATTAATTTATTTAGTTCATGTAACCGGTATTGTACTAGTAGAATTTCCCACGAATAACGAGAGTCTCGTTATTATTTATTATATACTTTGTAATATATTTTATTAAAAAAATGAACTTAGTTCCTACAATCTTAACAGACTTTCGTGAAGATTGTTACCGCAATCTTAAATCCCTTCTCTACGAGGATTTAGGTTCACGAAAGTTAAAATATTAATTGAGATTTTGCTAAAATCTTGTAAATATTTTTTGGGAAATATTTATTTAGTACAATGAGTCGGATTTATTTTGATGATTGGAGTACACTCTTTAATCCGAATACCGTGTTGCAAAATGAACGCTTTGATTCAAGGTTTTGTTCGTGTTTAGATAAACCGAACCATATACAAAATAATATGTATTTCAATATGGTTTTGAAATACTTAAATTTTCTAATGAGCGTATTAGAAAAATATATTTTGTAACCACATACAAAGTGTTTGTAACGTTAATTTCTTTCTAACAAGCATGTTAGAAACTATAATTGGTACATTAATTTTGGTTTCAAAGTTTTGATATATATATATATATATATATATATATATATATATATATATATTCTAATGGCATATTAGAAAATAAATATTTTGTAAAATAACAAGTTTTAAAGTTTTATATTTCTAACGAGCGTGTTGGAAATACTTATTTTATAAAATAACAAGTTTTAATTTTTCTAACGAGCGTGTTAGAATTGTTGATGTTGAAAGAATAACATGATTAAAACTTTTTATATCTCTAACGAGCGTGTTAGAATTTTATAGAATAATAAGTTTTAATATCATCTATATATCTAATGAGCGTTTAGATAAGATGATTGTGTAAAACTAACTAGTTAAAAGACGAGTAGATTTTCTAGCGAGCGTGCTATAAAAGATACGTTTAGATTTTCTAACGAGCGTGTTAGAAAAGATTACTATTCCAAATAATTACCGACGGGCGTGTTGGAGACAATTATTTTGGATAATAATTAACCTTGAAACGGTTTCGTATTTGTTTATTTCTAATGAGCGTATTGGAAATAGTTTATTTTTATAAACTTCAAAACAAAAATTGCAATCGTTAATTTCTAACAAGCGTGTTAGAAACATGTAACGACTTTGGCAATTGGTTATTTCTAACAAGCGGGTTAGAAAACATTTATTTTATATAAACAAAAAAAAACGGCTTATGGCAATAAGTGTTCCGTTTAAATTTCTAACGAGCATGTTAGAAATGGTTTACTTTATAGAAAACCAAATAGTTTGAATGTTTGTCAAACGTTTAAAATCTAATGGGCGTATTAGAATTAGTTTATCTTATAACCAACTATTTTTAACGATTTGCAATCGTTAATTTCTAACTAGCGGGTTAGAACAAGGTTAACTATGATAAACTATTTAAGATAATGTGTAATCGTCTTATATATATTTTCTAACGAGCGTGTTAGAAAAGGTTTATGTTTAACAAACGTGTTAGAAAATGTTTGTTTAAATAAACCAAAAGTGGCTTATGAGAATAAGTATATTCGTTTTATTTCTAACGAGCGCGTTAGAAACGATTTAACTTATAAAAAACGAATATTTTGAATGTTTGTTAGACATTTAAATTCTAATTAGCGTATTAGAATTGGTTATCATACAAACCACTTATTTTAACGATTAGTAATCGTTTATTATCTAACAGCGGGTTAGAAACGGTTTGAATATGATAAACCGATTATTAAAGCGATGTGTATTCGTTTTATTTTCAAACGAGCGAGTTTGAAACTCTTTTATTTAATAAACTATTATAAGGTTCATTGTCTTGATTTGTAATCAAACATGAATATATATAGTTTATTTTTTTTTAAACACTTGCAGAAACGAGAAATATTTTGAATAAATAAAACATGTTTTTGCGATTTATAAGTGATTCGATGGTTCCATAGAAAGTATTTCGTCTTGAACCATATAATAGTCTCGGAAAGACTATTTGGTGAAAAAACAACTCAATGTTGTTATGGATATAATAAGTTTGTTGACTACTTGCAAGTAGTTATTTTTTGGACAACTTGTGATTATTCAAGTTTGGAGTTTCAAGATGAAATAAGTTATACGTGTTACATTGGGGAGTACCTCAAAACATGACATGAAACGATATAATTGCGTTTATGTCGGTCGAAAAAGTTGAAGATAATAACACTTTGGGATTTGATGTTTAGATATCATTGGTGTATCCGTTTATATATGTTTGCTTTTATTCTTTTTAAAATGGTGGACTACCATTTGGGTTTATTTTACATAAACAAATGGATTAAAATAATAAAATTAAATATTTTTTTTGAACTACTAATAATTTGTCAAAATGATACACATTTTGATACAAAGTGTAAAAAGTAATTTACACGAACACAACGAGCTAGTTGTGATCATGACTTATGCAATAAGTCACTAATCAAACATCAAACGTATAACGACTTCGTGAGAAACGTGGTAAATGGTTGAGATGAAATACACGGAAACGAGATATGTCATCTAATGTTGAGAGCATCAACATGGAAATGCACATGTAAGTTTTCGAAGAGTATAACATATGAAAGAATATATGTTATTATTGTAAATGATTTTAATAAATCTAGCAAATTTATTAAGGGATATTTACAATAGTGATGGACTTGTAGATGCTTCTACCACCATCAATGTTGTTTAAACTATGTGGAGGGTTTGTCCTCAATTTGGGAGAGTATCTCGATAAATGGTATTAGCGAAACAACAACGTAAATGTATATATCACTAAAGGCATAAGTGAATGCTTTGTTGTTGAGAGTCAATCTAATTGACTATATCTCAAGACTCGAGTGATTTTATACAAAGATCGCTCATCAAAGTGACTTGGATTAAGACTTATGTTTAAGTCCTTATGAAGTCAATGGTGAAGCCTTTGAGATAAAAGGCAAGCGAGTTATTGTAACATCTCTAAAAAAAATTTTACAAAGATTTAAAATAAAGTATATATAAACTAATATTATTAGACGGGTAAATAACGGGTAATTTGACTGCTAAAAATATGAGATAGTTGGACGACAGTAGAAACCGTTTAAAAATTATAATAATAAAAATACATTATATTTGACTTTACTCCGTTTTTTAATGAAACTTATGTCAAAATGTAGATAAAAATATTCTCATTCTAATGACATATTCATTGTTTTATAAAACATCATATTTTAGAAATTAGAAGCGATAAATAAGTTGAGCAGCTTAATTAATTATAATATATAAAATAAAATAATAATAAATTTAAAAACAACACAATTGTCATATATGTGTACGTGGAATGCATAGTACAAGGAATCAAAATATATTACATTAATGAGAAGGTGTACGTGGAAAAGTTGAAACTTGGGCACTAAGTTGGAAGGCTTGAGTATAAATAGGAATGAAAATCAACTTCTATTCTCTGCTCAACTCTCGCCCTCTCTCTCCCATATATATCAATTTTATTTAGTAATTCACTTCATAATACTCTAAACCCTGTCCCGTTTAAAGTGTTTTAATCCTTGATCACCAATTTGTTATCCTGCTCGATTGATTTAGGACCCACCAACGCATGTCAAGGCTCTGTCCGACTCAGTCGTTGGGGTTCTGTCTCAGGTTGTATGTGGCATGGGTTATTATACCTAAAACGAGTGCGTTATATATTTTATTAAGAGCTCGGAGAGCTATGCCCAAGATTATACCAGGAGACCTGTAGTTAGACCCTAAAATTACCAGGTGAGTACATTCTCTTTTTGTAAACCTTTTTGTGAGTCAAAATATTTTAATTATGCTTAACAGTAATTGAGTATATGTATTCTACAATTACTGCCGGTATGTTGGGGTTTTGTATAAAAAATTTGAATCCGTTACCGTTGGACAAATGGATTTTTGCCAATGGGTAACATGACCACAAGTCAGGAGTGACAGTACTGATTGGGTAATGCTGTAGATATAAACATTGTAAATGTGAATGCTCTCAATAACTGTAAAGCTATAAAACTTGTTTTGATTAAACTGGGATGTATTCACAGGTATTTCTTGCTGATAAAATGTTTTTAAAACGCGCTTCAGGTAACTCGTTGTAGAGATAATAAGAAGCCAGGTATGGAGCACTGAAGGCTTAAATAAAGTGGCTATGATTACCTGAATAAAAGAAGAAATTTATATTTTATTAATTGGGGTTTATCCATATAAAACATTTAAATAAAATACGGGTTTTAACCCATTTGTTTAATATTATTTATTTGGTGTTTTATAAACTCTGAATTTATTTCCTAACTACGATCCTGTTGAAAGTTTTCCGCTGCCAAAATAAATAAACACGGTACCACTTAACTGGTTCACGGCTCCCGCTCCCGGGGTGGGGTCGGGGGTTGTGACAGAAGGTGGTATCAGAGCCACTGGTTTAAGCCATTAGGTGTTCTTTTAATACCTATAACTTAAACATTATGTTAGGAAATTAATAATTTATGTGTTACTCTATGTAGATAAATTTTAATATTTATACTCTTATTTTTATATTTTCTGTTCACACTATGAATGACCAATATGATTAAATATGTCCATAGGCTACCTAAGCAGATGTATTATGTCTTTAATAGATACTTATATATAATGAAGAATCTTGAGAGTTGTGTTAATTGGATGGATTCTAGTATTATGTATGATGCCTCTGGACCTCATAATATAATATATTATTTGGTACAAATAATATGTTTTATGTTTTATAAAAAAAAAAGTTTAAAATAACATTATGTATATTATCTTAGAATATACATAAATTATAATCTTGTTTAATTTACTCATCTAGTATATAATTAAATGATATTGCTTGAAGAGATAAAAAAACATTGTATTTTGAAGGTTAATTGTGATGAAAATTGGTTTTAGCTGTATCATTTTGATTTTATAATTAATTTTAATACAGGTTTTAAAATATAAGGTGTGCATATTTGGTTGGACGCATTTTGATATTTAAAATCATGTCGGGTTAGATATATTTTTTTTAAGTTTGAAACACATGTTTATAAATTATTTTTTGGTATCGTAAGTTGTAGCGAACACCCGTGTCGTATGATATTGTGACGAACCTAAATGATTTCAACCAACATGGGTACCAGTATCGGAATTATTGAAAGTAAGACGGATATTTTTGTGGGTTTTTCATCAATGATAAACACGTACCGTTACCTTTTTGACAATGGGCATAAAACACGTGTCGATAAGTTTGTGGGTATATATATCTTGCTTTATGTTTTAGGTTTTCTCTTTTGGTCTCTATAGCAAGTATTGGTAACATAACGAACTAAATCAATACTGAGCGAATTCCCGCAGCGTAGCGCGGGTGAACCACACTAGTTATTGCTAGTATATTAAATATATTTATAATAGTATAATGTTCGAAGATACTATTAATTATTTTATATTGATATAAAACTATATAAACGAATATAGTAAATGTTATAACATTTTATAAAAAAAAGAGGGGGGCCAATTAGTTAAAAAAAGATTTATTCTAAATAAAGTATTTTCTTTTATAACTTAGACAAGTGTTGAACCGGTACCCTGACGCTCCAAACTGATAATGGTTGATTACCCCGCCACACAGCACGGTGAATTCCACTAGTTAAATTTAAAATATACGTAGTACAATTTAATATTGAGATATAATACCACCTTATGTATAAATTTTTACTATATATGTATACTTTAATATAAATAAAATGGAAAGGAAATATAGTTATAATAATCATTATTAGTATAGCCATAAAAATATTAAAAGAACTATATTTACTATTATAATATTTATTCATTTGTTTCATTATTAATATATATAATTATTTTAAATACATTACAATTCTATTCTATTTGAAATAATACATTTAAATAATACTTATACGTTTATTTACGCAGGATGCATATTAAATTTTGTACATTTACACCTATAAAATGTTTGTTCAAAAGGTTATTATATATATTATATATAAATATTCATGTTTTTATTCTCTATCATCTAGAAGATTATACTTGATAAAAGTAATAATTTTTATTTTATGATGTATATAAAAGAAAAGAAAAAGATGGGCCTGATAGTTTGTACAGTTGGTATATATACAAAAGAGATTAGATAAGTAAAATTTTAAGAAGTAAAAGATAATCCAAAACATCTTTTCTTACCCGACTTAAATCAGTAATTTAATATTTATTTATTTATCTGGTATGTTAAATTTTCCTAAACGTTCTAGTTATGGTTTCATTTTCAAAACTATAATCAAAATGGATGCCCCACATAAAAATGATTGGCTCAAATGTGTGCTTAATACATTTGTCATTTATATAGCTTTATTTAAAAATCAAATTGCAATTTTAATATTGTAATATCTTTAAACAAATTACTATTATTATTGTTTGAGGTATATATATATTCTAATACATGTATATTACTTCATTACCTAATGTATTTAGAATCAATTTTAGAAACATCAAACTTTGTATTATCTATTGTTATACTTATTTGAATAAATAATATATATAAAATTAAGAGTTAAAAGTTATAATATTTTAAACCAATATGGTTCAACCCACTAGTTAAAAGTGAAATTGTTTACATGAATCTAGAAAGTTTATATTTTAGTAAATTTATTTCTTTAAACTTTTATTCCAAAATATCATAACAGAAAGTTTATTCCAATATACTATTACTATTTTCACTATTATAAAGGGCAAATAAAGTTATGGGAATAAGTTTGATAATTGGTACCATCGGTTATAAAGTTGAATTTTTATAAATTAAAGATATTACAAAATAATTTGGTATCAAATGTATATGCCACGTAAGTTGTGATATTAACAAGAGATTTGAAATTATATGTTTCTAAATGATAAATATACACATATATGTGTATACATAATAGAATTCTTGATGGTATACATATATCTTCTGTAGATAAACACAAGGGAAAAAAATCACTATGATTTATATGAAAACGTTAAGTCCTTATAAAGATGGATCATGAAACATCTTATAATCTAAAAATGTCATCTGTCTGAATAAAACATTCCTTGTGAAGGAAATCTAATGTTGTATAAGCATGAATAGAGTTGACTATAAGCATACTCATCACGACGAACCTAGCCATAGTATAAATCGAGGCAATGATATTTTATCAGAAGTTCATTTTTTTTCCAAACAAAAGAAGTCACAACAATATCTATGCTTAAAACAAAAGAGATAGGATATTGATATTTACTTATAACACCCAGGATAGTATTTAGACTTTAACCTAAGAAAAATGCCTTAGTATAAAGCTTCGAGATAAGCTAATTACTTGCATAGATAAAGTGTGATGGGTGTTGGTATATCGTGAGGATGATAACTAGAACAGTGCAAGTATGATAAATAAGCGATAACACCTGGCCACTGTTATTTCTTGTTTATTAGTACTGCTCGGCTCTAGAATATGATCGATCATGAGAATACTAATTTCCTTGTTTCTTGATACAAGCCATAATATATGATGCACTTTTAAAATTATGATTTAAGAAAATTCTATTTATGGGAAATACCATGATAATTACCTCTCCGGTAAAACTGGGCATGGTGCGGTAGACTCTCCAGCTTGTCCGGGTAAGATGGGGTTACCTCTCCGGCAAGATTGGGTAGGGTGTGGTAGACTCTCCAGCTTGTTCGGGTGAGATGGGGTTACCTCTCCGGCAAGACCGGGTAAGATGGGATATGTGTTATGTTAATGAAATTCCCTAAATAGTATCGTGACCTGATGTCTGGCCTGTTTTTAAAAATATGAATTTGTTGAATACATTGACCTTATGAATGGTGTGTATACTACAGTGTGTGAAATGCATGAGTACATAGATATGTATATCTATAAGGAAATCCAAATACCATAATGATTAACAATTAGGGAAAAATCACTAACAGGTGTATTAATAATAATTTAGATTTATCAGGAATCTCTCCTATACATCTATAATTCCGATATCAAACACTATTTCGTTTGATCAGCCGTCTCGTAACTCGTGTGACAAGACGAACGACGGGAACCCTATAAGTTGAGACGCCACTAAAAGTGTAAGAATTGCCCTTGCGCTTTCCGATGCATTAGGAAACCTGTAACTAATTTTTTTGCTAGGAACTTACGATAATAATTTTACCTTCACTAAGAACTCGTGAGAAGATAAGAGTAACCACGACTAGATGTATTTACAAAGACTCTCTTCCCCTATAATTCTACTAAGAGTTACCATCTGAAATCATTAAATCAGTAGCTTAGCAACTAAAAATTATCAGGAAAACTGACAGGAATACCTGATTTATTTCATGTATATAATTTAAAGAAATGCCTAGCTGATTAATCTTTAGTTATACCTCTTCAAGATCTGGATGGAGAATTGAAAGACTATACAAGCCAAAGATAATAATCTCAAAGCATAGAGAATAGTTCTAGTCAAAGTAAAGTAGAATTTAAAGTAAGGACCATAATATACTTAGAAACTAGGATCAATAATGAGCTAAAAATGTTTCTTTATATTTTAGTGAATCCCGATGACGAGATTTAAAACAAGGTAGGGAGAATGTAACATCTCTAAAAATTTTTACAAAGATTTAAAATAAAGTATATATAAACTAATATTATTAGACGGGTAGATCACGGGTAAGTTGACTGCTAAAAATATGAGATAGTTAGACGACTATATGAACCGTTTAAAAATTATAATAATAAAAATACATTATATTTGACCTTACTCCATTTTTAATAAAACTTATTCAAAATGTAGATAAAAATATTGTCATTCTAATGACATTTTATTGTTTTATAAAACGTCATATTTTAGAAATTAGAAACGATAAATAAGTTGAGCAGCTTAATTAATTAGAATGTATAATAATAAAATAATAATAAATTTAAAAACAACACAATCTATCTACTTTAATAAAAGAATAATCAACCATGATGCTTGATGTATACATTGTCCTGATCAAGATAATAGAATTTTGAGGGCAATTTTTTTTCTTCTATTATCCTTTCTCACATTCGTTCCTTCTCTCACACGCTCTTTAATAACCCTAATTTATGATCTGGTGTATCATCATGTCTCATGCTTCTCATCTTCTTCTTGAATTCTCACCCAAATTTAACAATAAATTTTCTGTTGCTTCAACCACGCCTCTTTGATTCTGCCTTTTGATACATCGCATCGCAGAACCCTAATTCTTTGCCGATTAACAGACTTATAATTGTCTTTTTTCACCCGCTTCTGACCCCGTAGATCAGTAAAACTGTATCTTTTTCTTCCCCCTCCATCGTCCTCTTTAAACCCTTAATGAATCTACACCAGTTCTTCGACGAATACTGATTTAGTCAGATGGATCTTTTATTGGAGAAACACTATTTTTTGTCCATCGATTCACCACCTTCGTTTGGAAGAATTGTAGAGCTAAAAGTTTTAATCTTGACAAAGGCTTTTCTTGAGAGATCAGACATGGACAAAAACTTAACAGCGTCGTTCAAGAGTTCTACAGGTAATTATTTTTACATTTGTATTACTGATGTTTCTTGACATGCTTAATCATGTTCGATGGGTGATGGGTTATACAATGAAGACAATTTGAAATATCTAGGATCAATCTTCTTAGGAGTTCTTAAATTAGGGTTTTAATCACTTTTCTCCCAATTCATTTTATTTCTTTGCTAATATCGTGTTTTTGTATAATGTCTTAGGGTTTTAGTTAATTTTCATGAACACTGAATATCTGGTTTTTTAGGTTTAGCCAGGAGTATTGAATTAGGTTATTTGATTGATTGAGATCTGAAGCTTAATTGTTGTTATATTTAGTGTTAGGTTGTAGACCTAATTGAATTTAGTTGTTTATTTGGAAGATATCTGGAGATTTTTAATTCATTAGTGGGATAGGGTGTTAGTGCATAGAGGAAAGAGGGTAAAAGATGGGAAAACTTTACAGGGAACCAATTGTGTTGATTTTGGATTCAAATGGTATAATCTATCTATATTTCGCAGGCTAAGTTCTCTGACTATATTCATGCAAATGAACATATTATTGCTTACAATAATTTAATGTTTATTTTTCCTCATTCAAAATCATTGTAAACATCAGTAGTTTGATTCCTTAATGCTTTCAAATATTACTCTTGCATGATAATTCGTTAAATTGTTCACATGATATATATTTTATGTATTCAGGCATGGCAGTGTCTGTGCAGCAAGGGGATGTATTCAGGCATGGCAGTGTCTAAGAAGTTTATATACATCAAACTTACTCTTGTGATTGTTTAATTTTTGGAATATTGAACCGGTCATTAATTCTGTTATGAAGAGTTGTTGTGGATTGCTTCCCACTTTTGATTTTAATTTATTCATTTTTTATTAAATGCTTTGAACTTAAGTTTTTTTTATATGGTTAATGTACTCACTGACTAATAAACAGAGACGCGGTGATCTAAAATCACCCTTATAGATTGATTTTAAATTTCAACTCGGCTCAAATTACGCATAGATGACGATTGAATATATTTGAATACGACATGTTAAGAGATTGTATGCTTTATAACTTGGACTTTCGGCAACTTTTGACCTGTTTTTTATTTCTTTAGCAGAGGTGATGGTTGAATTTGTAAATCACTGTATATTTTGTGCGGGGCTGACTTTTCTATTCAGGCTCATCAATCTTGCCGCAACAAATGGTGTAACAAAGAAGCATGACAATGAAGCAAGGATGGCAGCCATGAACAAAAAAACTGAATTTTAATTTTTATAGTTCTTGAGGATTTCTTTCACTCGTCTTAACTTTTACGAGAAGAGGACGTAAGTTAGATATTTTTCTTATGTTTTCTATTGTTCATGTAATTGTTACAGTTTATATGTGATATGATCTGAATTTGATTTAGGCGAGATGCACGTTGAGAGCTTTAAAAGGAGTGGAGGCAGCAAACGTTAGTCTGAGGGCGGGTCGTCATGAAACAAACGGTTGTCACTGTGCTGCATGCAGGGTTTGGTCCAGGTCCATGCAATGTCAGGGCTTGACAGGTTGCATGTCCATGGAAGGTGAAGCTGTCTAAAACATGCTCAATGAACGTCAAACGCAAGCTAAGCTCTTAAAGGAGGCGGAGGTATGGACAAATGGAAAGGAAACCTACTTTATGTCGAAATGTGTTGTTAGATGTTATAATCTTGAGGTAAACACGTCATAAATGAGGGTGTGGTGATCACACGTGAATTGAGTGCTAGCGTTTGATCTTGCTCAGAAGGTACCTTATCTTTACATTCTCAATATTGTAAAATTGGTTCCGATCTAAGCTACCGGTAACAATGAACAGGATCATATACCCAATTTGCAAAAGGTAAATTTGTAATTTTCTCATAATTATGTTGATTAACAGATAGCGGTGATTGTTGATTCACCCACAAATGCAATAGCCGCCTGTGGTCACGACGTTGCAGCTAAGTCCCTCGGCGCAGCCGCAACAACCACAGGTACATCCCATTACGATGATGTCGGTGATGTAGCAGGCTCATGTTGAATCACTCTTTAACAACCACCTTTAAGGCCCGTGTGAGTGTTCTGCCTTAAGTTTTGATTAAAATGCTAATTAAGGGAACGGATTCACAAAAGTTCAAGTCTTGGGTAAAAATAAGTTTTAACCTTTTTAATGGTGATGATATGCTTTAGAAACAGCTGTTCTTTAGTTGCATTCCATTGGATAAGGCTGTGTAAATGTTCTTTCTAGGTCTAAGATTTTGATTGTGATGATTGTTTGTCATTCTTAATTTAGGATTAAGTCGTAAACTGTTATGAGCAGGTAGATGTTTGTGTATGATACTCTCTATCTTTGTCCGCCCATGATACAAGCTATAGTTTCAAGTTTTAACTCTGCATTTCAAACCTTCTTTTGAAATGAATTTATACAGAATTGGCTTTAACTCTGCATTTCAAATACTTCAACATTTTTTTTAATAGTATCCTTTCATCACTACTTACACCGTAATAATCATCAAATTTATTTATATTACAATATTCACATAATCTTGGACTCATTATTATATATTAGTTAAATGTATATTTTTATTAATAAATAACTTAAACTATCATTTTATTTTATTCTAATAGATCTGACTTCCTATTATACCTAAGATCATCTAGAGTAGCCCGTGCCTAGGGGTGTGGATCGACCCGTTCATCAAAGATGTGGAAACACTTTTTCCGGTTTTAGGTGTGGAGTGGGCGTGTACACTATGCCGATAGGGAGTGTTTAGTAAGTAGGTGTGGTTCTAACCACGACGTGGAGGGTGGGTTGTTGCATGGTGACCATGCTCTACATGTGGACCACTACACGTAGCCTTAGAAGTGAGGCTGCATAATTTAATAATAACGATGGTTTATTATAAAAGTGATTGGATTTCTAAAGTTAATAAAACCTTTTGTTTAAAAGAAAAAAAAATAGAGATACACACTTTTATTCAAAAGAATTAGATGGATTTCAGATTAACAGTTTTAATCCTTTTAATCTTTTTAGTTTTATGCTTTTTTGTAAAAAGCTCAAGTTCAAATCTGTTAGGGCAGTGGACCAGCCAACCGGAAGCTAGGGGAGTGGGCTTACTTTTGGGATCTCTATAAGAGTATGAAGCTCAATCCAAAAAAACTTGCTTGGTGATGTATAGAATTTATTTTGGATGCATGGGTGGGTTTGAGGCCGCTGTACCTGCAGCTCTCTTTATTGTTTGCATTAGAATCGAACAAAACTTGCTTGGTGATGGATAGAATTAATTTTGGAGGCTGTACAATGCAATATACATGGGTTTGTACGAGAACTTTATCCTCCCCAGCGAAATGCACGTAGTTGTCGCAACTGAGTTGTCTGCTACAATCGATTACTATGTCTCAAAGTTCGGATAAGGGGCTGTAGGATGTAGTTGAAACTGGGTACTTTTCGGTTCGGAGCCTAAAGAGAAGGTTGTGCACTCAATTAAATATTCGACGCGGACTACTTTTTTAGGTGGAACAACTGGGTTCCAAAAAGGTGTTAATTGTTGCCTATAGAGCAAAAGATAGGTTGCTGACTGTAGACGCGCTAGCTAAAAGGAACATTTTTGTTATATTGGATTTGTGCTTTTTTGGGGGGAGTGTATAGAATCGCGCAAGCACATTTTTGTAGCCCCTTTGCAACAAGTATCGTGGCAGATCGTGTCTCAATGGTGTAAGGTGCCGCATATCTATGCGTTTGATTGCAGGATCTTTTGGACGTGTATATGCTTATTCCTGGTGCTAAGAAGAAAAAGAAAGTTGTTCATGCAATTGTCCTCACAGGTATTTGGGTTTTGTGGCGTATGCTGTTATGATGCGGTGTCGAGGATGAGAGCAGTAGAAGAGATTTAAGGTTATGGCTTCAGGTGGTCGAAGCATAGGTCTAAGGACCAATCAGTTACATGGACTCGGTGGAAATTTTTTGATATTTTTTGACATCGGTTGATATACGCTTCTGTTTGTAGTTTGGTTTATTCGTAGTTTGGTTGGTGTTAATGTAATTTCGGTGTATGGGTATGTGATGTCTGAATATTTGTTTTGGCCCAACATCTTGCTGGGTGGTTTCTTTCTAATAAATTTTGGTTGGCTTTTAAAAAAAATGTTTAGTAAATTTGATTTGTATAAAATAAATTTGTTCTCTCTTTCCACTAAATCAGCCATGTTTGTTGTTGACTTCTGAATTTTAATAATTATGTTTTAGTAAGTCAATTTGAACCTAAATTTTTTTCATATCCAATTCTAAATCTAGCAAAACCAAAGGATCATTACAACCTATCTCTTTGTTTTCCCCCCTTTTTATTTGACGCCATACAAACATCAAGAGACGTTTTTTTCTTATTCGCATCCTGCACCAAATTTTATAGACATTTTGATTCATTGACTGTTAAACTTAATTTAAGTACAAAAGTAATAGTATTGATAATGTTTATATATATATATATTACGTAATTCAATTAAAGAAGTATTTAGAGATTTATGTAACATTTAATTTCACTCTCTCAACTCTCGAGTTTCCTGTATATTCTAATGTGTTGTAGTTAGTTTAATCAATTTTGGCTCTTGAATAAATTGCACAAACGAACAAGTCTTTATATAATACGAAAAAAATGTATTTGGGCAAGTTAGTTTTGTTGAGTGGTAATGTCGGTTAGAGATGGGCATAATCGGGTTTTATTATTACCCGGAACCGGTTCCAACCCGGACCCGGTTCTGCTTGGATGTCATTGGAACGGGTATGGTGTGGAACCGGGTCCAGTTCCTACCCGGGTTCACACCAAGAATATGGAACTGTGTAGAACCGGGTACGGGTATTATGGAAACCGGGTATGGTGCGGAACCGGTTTCTGATAGTGTTGGGAACCGGTTCCTGACAGTCAAAACCTGACTTTTTTATGTTCAGAACCGGTTCCTGACAGTCAAAACCTGACTTTTACTGTTTAGAACCGGTTCCTGACAGTCAAAACCTGACTTTTTACTGTTCAGAACCGGTCCTGATAAAAATGTTACCGTTGGAACCGGTTCCTGGTAAATGTTACCGTTGGAACCGGTTCCTGATTACAGAATCGGTTTTTCTATATTAACCCCTTTACACTTTACACTTTACAGAATCGGTTTTTCTATATAAACTTAACACTTTAACAAGAGATAACGATGGCTTGCAATGATGAGGTCGTGGTTGTTTTGGAAACCAAAAGAACCCCGCTATTTGGAAGCACTTTGACTTGTGCTTGATGTCGGATAGCCATGAAATGGCTAGATGCAAGGGGTGCGGGAAGTTCATGAAGGCGGCGGCCAACTCGACGCTCAAGAAACACACCGACCGCCATTGTCCGGTGACAAAGGTGAAAAACAATGAAAAGGGTGAAGCATCCGGGACCGGGTCATCGAAGTTTAGTTTGTTTTATGTATTGTAAACCCATTTGTGTTTTATGATTAGTATGTTTAGTGTTTTATATGTTTTTTTTAACGTTTCTTGTTTAGGTTGTTTGTGTAACCGGGTACTTGTTTCTAGCAAAGACTTATAAAAAAAACTCACATTAAAAATATATTGACGCCGGGTCTGGAAGGTTACCGTAGGAACCGGGTATGATAAGAACCGGTTACGGGTACAACCCGGGTACGGGTTGGAACCGGTTCCGGAACTTATTTTTTTCCAAAAATGTGGAACCGGGTAGGAACCATCGGGTATTTTGACCCGGAACCGGTTCTACTATATGTTGGGTAGGAACCGGAACCGGTCCCAGGTAGGTTCCACCGGGTCGGGTTTGGAACCGGTTATTATGCCCATCTCTAATGTCGGTAAGCTGAAATAAACCAACATTGGCCCGCCACCAGAGTCGGATCTTAGATGGGCTGAACTTGAAGCGATAACAAGAAGATATATTTTTGAGTCATGTCAAAACAAGCTAAAATGGTTTAGGTTGGCCTATCAAAATTGTTTATAATTTTTTATTTTTATTCTGATAAAAAACTAAATTTTGGCGTTGGTATTCATGAGTTCATGGGATCAAGAATTTGATTCAAGGTAATAAAAGAAGATTTGAGAACATCATGAAGGTGATATTCGAATAACTTGATAAGAGGACTAATTGTTCCCAAATCGAAAAGCACGCTTGATAGGATTTTTATCTCACAAAGATCATTTAAAAATACGAGTCTAAAAAGATTCCTTTAAGGAGACAATTTTTGTTCCCAAATCATGTTATAGAGCAAGAAGTTGCAAGGCATGTGGATTCCATTTGATAAAAAAGATTCCTTTTGCTTTTTAAAGGAGATAATTTCTAAAATTAATTTGATACCTTCTTATAAAAATATTCTTTTTGCTTTTCAAAAGAGGCAAATATTGACAGTCGCAAATATATACCTATAATTAATTTGATCCATTCAGATAAACAGATTCCCTTTTGCTTTTCAAATGAGGCAATTTCTATTTGTCGTATGTTTCGCAATGACAATTAACAAAAGTCAAGGACGATCACTTTTTAGAGTTGGTTTGTACTTGAAAAAAACCCGTCTTCTGTCATGGTCAATTGTATGTTACTTTATCAAGAGTAAAAACACGAGATTTGGTCAAACTACTAATACTTGACAACAATAGGAAACCTACAAATAAAACAACTAATGTGGTTTATAAAGAGATTTTCAAGGAATTGTAATCGTTGCATAATCATGTATTTAAATTTGTCGTTGTAATCTAATATATCCCATTTATGTCTTAACATGTATAAAATCAAGATATTTATGTCAACGTGATAATAAAGATATTTTCTTTTAGCAACCGTAAAATTCATAAGTTCTTAAACTAGTTGTGATATATATCTGTACGTGGAATGCATGGTACAAGGAATCAAAATATTACATTAATGAGAAGGTGTACGTGGAAAAGTTGAAACTTGGGCACTAAGTTGGAAGGCTTGAGTATAAATAGGAATGAAAATCAACTTCTATTCTCTGCTCAACTCTCGCCCTCTCTCTCCCATATATATCAATTTTTTTTAGTAGTTCACTTCATAATACTCTAAAACCCTGCCCGTTTAAAGTGTTTTAATCCTTGATCACTAATTTGTTATCCTGCTCGATTGATTTAGGACCCACCAACGCATGTCAAGGCTCTGTCCGACTCAGTCGTTGGGGTTCTGTCTCGGGTTGTATGTGGCATGGGTTATTATACCTAAAACGAGTGCGTTATATATTTTATTAAGAGCTCGGGAGCTATGCCCAAGATTATACCAGGAGACCTGTAGTTAGACCCTAAAATTACCAGGTGAGTACATTCTCTTTTTGTAAACCTTTTTGTGAGTCAAAATATTTTAATTATGCTTAACAGTAATTGAGTATATGTATTCTACAATTACTGCCGGTATGTTGGGTTTTGTATAAAAAATTTGAATCCGTTACCGTTGGACAAATGGATTTTTGCCAATGGGTAACATGACCCACAAATCAGGAGTGACAGTACTGATTGGGTAATGCTGTAGATATAAACATTGTAAATGCGAATGCTCTCAATAACTGTAAAGCTATAAAACTTGTTTTGATTAAACTGGGATGTATTCACCGGTATTTCTTGCTGATAAAATGTTTTTAAAACGCGCTTCAGGTAACTCGTTGTAGAGATAATAAGAAGCCAGGTATGGAGCACTGAAGGCTTAAATAAAGTGGCTATGATTATCTGAATAAAAGAAGAAATTTATATTTTATTAATTGGGGTTTATCCTTATAAAAACATTTAAATAAAATACGGGTTTTAACCCATTTGTTTAATATTATTTATTTGGTGTTTTATAAACTCTGAATTTATTTCCTAACTACGATCCTGTTGAAAGTTTTCCGCTGCCAAAATAAATAAACACGGTACCACTTAACTGGTTCACGGCTCCCGCTCCCGGGGTGGGGTCGGGGGTTGTGACAGTTATGATCCTAATGGATGGAGTTAACTATGGTTTTGAGACTTTCCTAAAACTGATGGTTTTGGAATGGTGAAATAAATTCCATTATTGTGTCTAAACTAAGACACGAATGTTTGGAAGAGATAGTGCGCTATCTCTTAAGGCTGTGAAGAATCAGAATGATGCATCTTCTGTTCACATGCTAGAGTATTGTGGTCTAAAGCATGCTAGACTAATACTTGTTAATTTATATGCTCGACGGAGATTAAATTAACTTTGAACATTCAAAATATGTGATGATATAAGAATAAATTTTTATGCTAAAACATAGATCATTTGTAATGATTCCATCTGGTTCATATGTGAAGAACTCGTACAGCTCAGAACCTCTTATGAGCAATATTTATCTGAGTAGAGTAATATAATTGGATGATTGCATTGACAAAAAGATATGGATAATTTTATTCTATCACGCGGGTCTAAAAAGTCATGAAGTGTGATATTACTCAAATCTTAATTAAAATGCAAGCACTGTGGGGGAGGAGCCATTTAAGAAACAAACCCTTTTGGGTATGTAGAAATGGTAGTTGACAAGTTTTCTCAAACTTGAAATGAAAGGGAGAACCTTTCATCACCCCATTTGGATGTTATCCAATTACACTTAAATGTGGGGGGTGACTTGCATTTGAATATGGAAGGTTTGGCACTAAGGATCTTAGCAATCCTAATACATATTGCAAACACCATGACCAAGTGGAGTACACAATGGTTATGTGAAGTCAATCGAGTAGATTGGACTCGAATACCAATTGGTTAAATTCAAAATCTAGTAAGATGTCATTTGTGACATACCAAAGGCATGATGGAAACGTGTCTAGCCATGAATTGAGTTTCATGTCATTCTAAAAGACAAGATAAATAACTAGATCCAAGTTGAGATCACGAGTTATAAGTCTTACGAATCGACTAAAGGCAAAATTGACTAGCGAGTCAAGAACACGTTAGAACAACTGATCTCAATTATCATTGTTGATTTAGCGAAGTCAACAATTAATTTTGGATCCGACAACCAGTGGGTTGATGAGAGATCAAGTTGTGGAATTGGACTAAAGCCATGGAAAAAGGGACATGAGGGAAACCTAACCTAGTTGACTGGAGATCCCAAGATCTAGGTTCAATAGGCCAACTTAATCATGAACCGAAGGGTAGTCACGGTGGGGGAAAAGCTAATGTATATGTTTATATATGTGCTAGTATATATATATTTATATATCCTCCTAAACTATAAAAGGGTGTTTAAATACATCCTAGTCCATTCCTATAATATTCAGTGACATTGTTGTGAGGTTAAGCATAATATGTGGTTAAATGATTAGTGTAAATCATAATAAACCATAATGCTTTTAATGATTTAAAGGGAATCACCTATGTTGGAGAGAAGTTTGGTCGCTTCGAATGAAATTATGGCACAATTCCTACATCTCCCGCAGAACCAGGAAAGCGCTCCATGACCATTATTGGAGACAGATCATGAGGAGATGGCCCGGCTAGGGAAAGTATTGTGTGAATGTATATTGTCATTTACACAAATGGGGGGTTGTTCAAGGACATCATGTCTACAAAACCCTAGTAGGCTAAGTATGCTTCACAAAGGAAGATTCAAAGGCTACACCTACCTATCCTGCAATACTCGACTGTCGAGTTTTCATCGAGGAATTTTTGGTGTTTTTAATCGATCTCCATTCATGTGGGGGATTGTTGGAAATTTTAGTGAAAATGAGTTTTTCACTAAATATTTTGGACATCCATAATTATATTTATATATGTGTTGTATAGATAATAATTATGGGTTTGTGTTCTACGTTGTGAAAGCTTCACAACGAACCAAACTATGTCCAAAATGGAGCTAAGATGAATGAGACATCGAAGCTTGAAGTTGTATGTTTGGAACAAACAAATGTGAGAAAAATGGATTAAGCATGTCCAACATAGGTGGGATGATAAAGCTTGAAGTGGTTTATAAGGAGGAGCACTCTTTGTATATTGTTACCTTATAGGCAAACACTAGTGGGGACCCTAAAGGGTGCGGAGCAACCTAACTCACACGCCTTTGTATTTTTTGTCCATGTGCGCGTTGTCAAGTACATGGTGGGTGGCGGGTCCGCCTATGGCGCACCTGTGGGTGGCGCGCGGATTCGAGTGTAAAGTGTGCAGGTCACTAACGGGCTACTATTCGTGGCGTGAGCATATGGCGCAAGGAGTTTGCAAACGCCGAAGCTTAGCGTTGTTCGAATAAGGTATCACACCCCGACCCGCAGCAGAATAAGAGTCGGGGCATAATTGGGTTATCACCAAAGCTCATGATATTTACTAATATGTTTCATATTTATTAAATTCAAAATTACA
Organism: Scalesia atractyloides; assembly: GCA_947069175.1. Classification (NCBI taxonomy): domain Eukaryota; kingdom Viridiplantae; phylum Streptophyta; class Magnoliopsida; order Asterales; family Asteraceae; genus Scalesia; species Scalesia atractyloides. The sequence goes on along the minus strand of CAMTDV010000014.1, from coordinate 22,677,898 downwards.
TCCTCAATATTCCAAACATGTTCATACAAATACAAAGAAAGATAATCGACTAAATAATCCAAAGTCTAAACCAGTTTATTCTTCTAAGCCATCCTATGTGTTTCTTGCTGCAGCTGGATCACCTGTATCATGTGTAAAAATGGGGGTTTTTGGGTCAACATAAGTTGGCGAGTGAACCTTGTTAGAAAAACATTTATTATTGATCTCTTGTTATCTTTATCAGGAAAAATTGTGCAATAATCATATATGAGCAAACGTAATTAAATCATACAATAACAATAACAACAACAAACAATAACTTACAATAACATACAATAACAAACCAACTTGCATGAATATAACACATGAATGAAACTGTATATGTTGGCAATGTCACGTTCACGCTCATAATGTAATGGGGAACGGACGGCCTATGATGAATGTCTGTGCGATCAAGGCTCAATCAAACGGAGCCGACCGTAGGTTGGCAACGCCTGGTTCACGCTCATAATGTAATGGGGAACAGCTCAACGCTCATAATGAAATGGGGAGTGGCGGCCTATGATAATGTATGTACTGAAAATGATAAATTAAATCTAAACAATAACCACACGAACAGTTGATACAAGTTGAATACACATTTGTTCATGAATATGACAGATGCACAATAGTTTAAATGTGATAAATAATAAGACACATGATACACCCCAAAAACGTGATTAAAACGGAGAATTTGTAGAGATTCACTCACATTGGGTGCGTTCGGTTGAAGATGATGAAATGCGCACGAGTTTAGAGGATTGATCGACGAGAATTAACTAACCTAAATAACAACGAAAGGTATAGTAAATGAGTGGATTTTATTAATAATTTTAATAGGATTTTTAGATATATTTTTGTGAGTTTTAAGACTATTTTCTATCTTTAAAACATTATTTTTTAAGTATTTTTAATTGATTTTTAAATTAAATAAATAAATAAAAAATATATAAAAATGTTGACTTTTGCGTTGACCTTTGACCATTGACCGTGACTGTTGACTGTTTGACCGGTTCATGTGTGCGCCGGGTAAGGCTCGAACCCGAGACCTCCCGTACGCGTGCACGCAGCTCTACCTACTGAGCTACGTGTCTAACCCGAAATATTTCTGTTTTTAATTATATTTATATACTGTTTTAATTTATTCAAAATTCATTTATTTTTAAAAAGGATTTTAATTATCGAACCGGTGCCGTCAACAGGTCTCGAACCCGGGACCTGTGATTTAGTGTTGCACACAGTCCACCGCTGGACTGTGTGTCTAACTTGGTTAATATACTGATTTTTATTATACTTAACATCTAATTGCGAGTGGATCCGGTTCAGTTTAAAAAAAAAACATTTTTATTACAGAGAATGTGCGTGTGTCAAGGATCGAACTCGGGACGTATGTGTATTGTTTGCACACAGTCCACCGCTGGACTGTGTGTCTAACCCGTTTATAATACCGATTTTAATTAATCTTATAATCATAATAGACTTCATCTTCTTCGTTCAAATCACAGACAACGGTTAAACCAACTGTTTCTTGTTTAATTCGGTAATGAACAATATAAGAAATTGAAAGGTAATGAACGGAGAGGGTTTGGGGAAAGGATGTACCGAACAGGTGTCTTTAACAGAACTCCGGCAATGATTCGTCGGCTCTGTTTTGTGAACTTCGGCTGTTAGGATCAATTAACAGTTTTGATTGATTAGATATGAAATTGAACTACTGAGCAACGATTATCATTAGGTTTACATGATCGTACCGGCTCACGGCGTGATTCTGGAAATTTCAGAAGTTTTCCGGCGAAAGCAGAATTTCCGACAACGTCGTCTGGATTGATTCTGGGTGATGGATTGATGTTAGTAATGGTCTATCAATGGAATGGAACAGAAAGAGTCGAGTTATTTACCGTTTTGAGGTGAGTCTTGGTTTTCTGGCGACTTGCAGAGAATTCCGGCGATGATCAGAAAGTAATTCCGACGACCCGAAAATAGAGTAAACGTGAAATTAGAAGCTCTGGGAATGTAATTGAATCGCGAGATGAGGATTTTGTTGAAGTAATTCCAGAAATGAATGTTTTCGGTTATAAAAACCAAACATCACCTGAATTCAAGTTCATTAACGACTGAATTGATTTAAAATGTCGGTTTATCGGTTATGATCAAGATTCCGCGAGCACTCAAACGTCTTGGACGGTTTGAAAGCCGATATCGGTTTCAGTTGGCGCAACAGGTTGATTCTCGGTTGTTGATATGATTTAATTGTTTCCTAGAACTCACAAAAACATCAAGTGGCGGAGTGGTGGAATGTGTGTGCGTTAAGTCGCTAAGCTCATATCCGGCTGACCCGGGTTCGAGTCCCGGCAGCCTGTTTTTCATTTTATTTATTTTATTTTTAATTTTTATCAATTATAGCTTTTATATTCTAGTTTGTTTATTAATTATGCATCGTTCAAAATTAAAATCAACATAAATATGCAACGAAACATTTATAACTTGATATTCAATTACAAACGAAGCGGGTTTGGAAAACCCGTTTTTGACAAATGTTACAGTATCCCCTACTTTTAGAAATTTCGTCCCGAAATTTAAGTAGTAGTGGTAACAGGAAAAAGATGCGGGTATTTTTCGCGCATTGAGTCTTCACGTTCCCAAGTAAACTCAGGTCCCCATTTCGACTCCCAGCGTACCCTAACAATTGGAATACGACTCCATCTTAAACGTTTTTCTTCGAAGTCCATGATCTCTACTGGTCTTTCAATGAAATGCATAGATTCATCAATCTGAATATCTTCCAAAGGAATATGGAAGTTATCATCAGCGAGGCACTTCTTCAAGTTTTAACGTGGAATGTGGGGTGAATTCTATTGAGTTCTTCTGGTAGATCAAGCTTGTATGCTACAGGTCCTACTCTTTCGAGTATCTTGAAAGGTCCTACGTAGCGTGGTGCTAGCTTGCCCTTCTGGCCAAAACGAACTACTCCCTTCCACGGTGATACTTTTAAAAGTTCATAATCACCAATGTTAAACTCCAAAGGCTTTCGTCGTTTATCTGCATAACTCTTTTGACGACTTTGTGCTGCTAGAAGATTGTTTCGAATTTGATGGATATTGTCTGTGGTTTCTTGAATCAATTCTGGACCGGTGATTTGAGCTTCCCCAATTTCGTGCCAACATACTGGAGATCGGCACTTACGACCATATAAAGCTTCAAAAGGTGCCATGCCGATACTTGAATGATAGCTGTTGTTGTACGAAAATTCAACTAATGGTAGATGAGCGTCCCAATTTCCCTTGAAGTCTATGACACATGCTCGAAGCATATCTTCAAGAGTTTGAATGGTGCGTTCAGATTGTCCATCAGTTTGAGGATGATAAGCGGTACTGAGGTCTAATCGTGTACCCAAAGCGGCTTGTACGGCCTGCCATGTTCGTGAAGTGAAACGACCATCACGATCTGAAATAATGCTTAACGGTACACCATGTCGGCTCACGATTTCGCTGATGTAGATACGAGCTAGCTTCTCGTTCTTGAAATCTTCGCGGATTGGGATAAAGTGAGCTGATTTTGTAAGACGATCAATGATTACCCATATAGTGTCATACCCACCAGAAGTGCGAGGTAACCCGGTAATGAAGTCCATGGTTATGTTTTCCCACTTCCATACAGGTATTTCAGGTTGGACCAGAAGTCCTGAGGGTCTTTGATGTTCAGCTTTTACCTTGGAACATGTAAGGCACTTGGAAACAAAAACAACAATATCCTTTTTCATTCCAGGCCACCAGTAGGTGTATCGAAGGTCTTGATACATCTTGTCGGCTCCTGGGTGTATAGAGTACCGTGTTTTGTGTGCCTCATTCATAAGAAATTCACGAAGGTTGTTGTGGTCAGGAATCCATATGCGATCTAGATAGTACAGAATACCGTCAGATTTAATTTCAATTTTAAGTTCAGCTCCACAGGACAGCTCCTTTCGTACGTCGTATTCCGTTACTGAAACATGTTGGGCTTCTCGAATTTGATCTTTGATGTCGGTTATGATTTGCGAACATAGAAGACGAATGGAGTTCGCATAACCCTTTCGACTGAGTGCATCGGCCACCACATTTGCCTTGCCAGGGTGATACCGAATTTCACAGTCGTAGTCATTAAGAAGTTCTACCCATCTTCGTTGCCTCATGTTTAACTCCTTTTGGTTGAAGACTCTTGTGGTTAGTGTATATTTCACACTTAGTACCGTAGAGATAATGTCTCCATATCTTAAGAGCGAACACAACGGCTCCAAGTTCTAGGTCATGGGTGGTGTAGTTCTTCTCATGAGTTTTGAGTTGTCTAGAAGCATAAGCTATCACCTTTCCTCTTTGCATTAGAACACAGCCTAGTCCTTGCCCTGACGCGTCGCAATAAACCACGAAGTCATCACAACCTTCAGGAAGAGTGAGGATAGGTGCATCACAGAGTTTTTGTTTAAGGGTCTGGAAGGCCTCTTCTTGTTTGGGTCCCCAAATGAAGGGTTTCCCTTTATGAGTTAAAGCCCTGAGTGGTACAACAATGCGGGAGAAATTTGAAATGAAACGACGATAATAACCAGCCAAACCAAGGAATGATCTTACTTCGGTTGGTGTACGTGGCGCTTGCCATTCTTGTACCGCTTTGATCTTTGAGGGGTCGACATGTATTCCCTTGTCATTGACGACATGTCCAAGGAATTGTACCTCTTTTAACCAGAATTCGCATTTGGAGAATTTGGCGTAGAGCTTTTCATTCTCTAAGAGTGTAAGGATGAGTCGAAGATGTCGTTCATGATCAGACTTAGACTTTGAGTAGATGAGTATGTCGTCGATGAAGACTATAACAAAGCGATCGAGATAGGGTTTGCAGACTCTGTTCATTAGATCCATGAAGATAGCTGGTTAAACCAAATGGCATGACCATGAATTCATAATGACCATAACGAGTTCGGAAGGCGGTCTTTGGGACGTCTTCTTCATGTACTCTGAGTTGATGATAACCAGAACGAAGGTCGATTTTTGAAAAACAGCTGGCGCCTTGAAGTTGGTCAAGAAGATCATCGATGCGAGGTAATGGGTAGCGGTTCTTGACCGTTAACTTGTTGAGTTCTCTGTAGTCGATGCACATGCGAAACGTTCCATCTTTCTTCTTCACAAAAAGGACAGGTGCACCCCAAGGCGAGGAGCTAGGACGTATGAATCCTTTGTCAGTCAACTCTTGCAATTGACTGGCTAGCTCTTGCATTTCGGAGGGGGCTAACCTATAAGGAGATTTTGCAACTGGTGTAGCTCCAGGTATAAGATCAATGCGGAATTCGAATTCTCTCACGGGAGGAAGTCCTGAAATGTCGTCAGGAAAAACTTGCGGAAAATCTTTTACTACTGGGATGTCTTCAAGTTTCTTCTCCATGGTTCCCTTTTTGACGACATGAGTTAGAAATGCGACATAATTCTTGCGGAGATATTTTCGAGCTTGAAGACAGGACATTAATTTGAGTCCTTTCGATGGGGTTTCTCCAAAGATTCGTAGAGTCTGACCGTTTGTAAGAAGAATGCGTATAAACTTTTCGCGGCATACAACTTCAGCCTGATGTTGGCTGAGCCAGTCCATACCAATTATAATGTCAAAGCTTCCTAACTTCATAGGAATGAGGTCAACTGGAAAATCGTGATCGTTTAAGGTGAGAGTACAATTGCGTATAATAGAGTTTAATGAGACCGGTTTTCCGTCAGCAACTTCTACTGTTATGGATTCCATGAGCTTATCACGAGTTTGGTTGAGGATGGGTTCAAATTTTAAGGACACAAAACTTTTATCCGCGCCAGTATCAAACAACATGGATGCATAACTACCATTGATAAGAAACATACCGTTAACCATATTGCTGTCAGCTCTAGCCTGATTAGCGTTGATGTTGAAAGCTCTTCCTCTTGCAGGTGGATGAGCTTGGTTAGCCTGATTCACCTGATTTGCTTGGGCTTGAGCATGTATAATGTTTACCAAACGTGGACAAGTGTTTCTAAAGTGGCTTGGGTCTCCACAATTGTAGCAAGCCCGCATAGGTTGCACCATGGGATAGTTGGGTTGGTAGTAGGATTAGGCTAGATGTTGGGTAGGTGGTAGCAGTAGAGGTTGTTGGGCTTGACCCATTATTTGATGGTGGGTTTGGGTTGACGGCTGGTGGCGGTTCGTCCGTTGAGGTATGCGACATGTTTGAACAGTGTGACCTGCGCGACCACAGCCGGTGCAATGTTGGCAGGGATGATCAGGAAAGTGATGGTATTGGCAACGGTTGCATTTTGGGAATGGGCCAGAGTATGGCCTTTTATATGGTGCAGGTGAGGGGGCAACTTGGGTAATGGGTGCAGCAGGGATAGGGAAATTTGTTTGTGTGACAGCAAAGTTTCTGGTGTTACGTTTCCTCTTGTTAGCAAACTTAGAGGAGGAGGTGGTATGGTTTGGAGTTTGGCCCTCAACGGGGGCTTTCTTTTTCTCCTCTTTAAATTTACCGTTGCGAATTCGATTCTCAGTAAGCTCAGTAGCTAGTTCCATAGCAGCTTCAAGTGTTGCTGGCAAAGTGCTGAGAACTGAGTCTTGAATATTCGAGGGAAGCCCTCGAATATAATGTTCGACTAAGCGGTAAACTGGGGTGAACAAGTTAGGGACCATTTGGTTCAACTCTAAAAACCTCTTGTTGTAGGAAGTATGATCTCCCTCCTTTTGCTTCAACGAATGAAATTCATCCTCTAACTTTTTAATCTCACTTCTAGGACAGAATCGTCTCGTCATGATTTCCCTTAACTCCTCCCACGTTAAGGCCATTGCATCTTCGATTCCTCTCTTACCCTTTTCAGTATTCCACCAGGTAAGAGCTACCCCAAATAGTCTACCGGTTGCGTATCGTACCTTGCGATCCTCGGGACAATCTCAGTTGAGGAAGGTATTTTCCATTCCTCAAACCAGTGGAGGAGAGCAGTGACACCTTCGGTCCCTTCAAATTTCGGAGGATCGCAAGACTTGAAATGTTTATATGAGCACTTTTTGGTAGGAGGGTTGCCGATGTTCTGGTCTTCTTGCTGGGGAGGATTGGTGGGATTTGTGGCGAGAGCTTGTTGTACTTAAACCACAATGTCAGGAAGCACCGCAGCCATTTGTTTTGCGATTTGAGTGGCCAAGCGTTCGTGTGACCTTCCTGATCTTCTACCCCCTCGTTGTTGCCTAGCCGACATCTACAGGAACATACATAAGAAGATTGTGAGTTTATGGAGTCTTTTTAGGTGTCATGTGTCTTAAAGAAAATAAAATAACATAAATCTCAATAATGCAACTACATCCATCAGATGTCTTGGGTTTGCTCATGTTGGGCCTCAAATGTCCCCCATACCTTCACGTGTATAGTCATGTGGGCCCCCATGACTATTGGCTTGGTAGGATTCACATTAGTGTTGGCGGTTTAACACTCGCATCACCCGAATGAAAACCAAGAAATATGTTTACGAGATGTATGGTCGGAAGGTGTCCAGGTGTAGACACAATGACAACTCAAAGTGGGGTTAGCTCACACGACGTTTGGTATAGCATGCTTTGGCCTAATAGGTACTTCGTACTCTCATCGTTAGTCCCCAGGTAGGCAAACTGGTCCTTTAGTTTGGATTTATACGAATGCCAAGCCTAGACAGGACGATCCGACTACCGGTACTTGTACCCTTCCAGTTACTACATGCCCGTCATGAGAACTCACTTTGATGTGATTTGAAAATACAAAAATCATTGTAAAAAGAATCATGAAAATGATGTGGTGTGTGCTCTCATGGATATGATATGTTATGAGAATATGAGTCATGATAGGCATTATATAATAATATGTACTTATGAACATGCTTGCATAACATTGAATGTAACATTAAACATAAAACATATAAATATCATGAATTTTGCATGTAACACACAAAAATTTTAAAAAATTCTAATCAACTATAGTATAGGCTCTAAGGGTCTAATAACCTATCCTATATCCCTATAGTCATGGCTCTGATACCAATCTGTCACACCCCGACCCGCAGCAGAATAAGAGTCGGGGCATAATTGGGTTATCACCAAAGCTCATGACATTTACTAATATGTTTCATATTTATTAAAGTCAAAGTTACATTCCAAATAATCCAAACATGTCCATACAATACAAAGAAATAACCAAACAAAATAGTTCCAAGCTCTAAATCATTTTATTCTTCTAGTCTAATCCTATGTGTTTCTGGCTGCAGCTGGTTCACCTGTATCATGTATCACACCCCGAAGCTTAGCGTGTGTTCGAATAAGGTATCACACCCAGACCCGCAGCGGAATAAGAGTCGGGGCATAATTGGGTTATCACCAAAGCTCATGATATTTACTAATATGTTTCATATTTATTAAATTCAAAATTACATCCTCAATATTCCAAACATGTTCATACAAATACAAAGAAAGATAATCAACTAAACAATCCAAAGTCTAAACCAGTTTATTCTTCTATGCCATCCTATGTGTTTCTTGCTGCAGCTGGATCACCTGTATCATGTGTAAAAATGGGGTTTTTGGGTCAACATAAGTTGGCGAGTGAACCTTGTTAGAAAAACATTTATTATTGATCTCTTGTTATCTTTATCAGGAAAAATTGTGCAATAATCATATATCAGCAAACGTAATTAAATCATACAATAACAATAACAACAACAAACAATAACTTACAATAACAAACCAACTTGCATGAATATAACACATGAATGAAACTGTATATGTTGGCAACGTCACGTTCACGCTCATAATGTAATGGGGAACGGACGGCCTATGATGAATGTCTGTGCGATCAAGGCTCAATCAAACGGAGCCGATCGTATGTTGGCAACGCCTGGTTCACGCTCATAATGTAATGGGGAACAGCTCAACGCTCATAATGTAATGGGGAGTGGCGGCCTATGATAATGTATGACTGAAAATGATAAATTAAATCTAAACAATAACCACACGAACAGTTGATACAAGTTGAATACACACTTGTTCATGAATATGACAGATGCACAATAGTTTAATGTGATAAATAATAAGACACATGATACACCCCAAAAACGTGATTAAAATGGGGAATTTGTAGAGATTCACTCACATTGGGTGTGTTCGGTTGAAGATGATGAAATGCGCACGAGTTTAGAGGATTGATCTACGAGAATTAACTAACCTAAATAACAACGAAAGGTATGGTAAATGAGTGGATTTTATTAATAATTTTAATAGGATTTTTAGATATATTTTTGTGAGTTTTAAGGCTATTTTCTATCTTTAAAACATTATTTTTTAAGTATTTTTAATTGATTTTTAAAATAAATAAATAAATAAAAATATATAAAAATGTTGACTTTTGCGTTGACCTTTGACCATTAACCGTGACTGTTGACTGTTTGACCGGTTCATGTGTGCGCCGGGTAAGGCTCGAACCCGAGACCTCCCGTACGCGTGCACGCAGCTCTACCAACTGAGCTACGTGTCTAACCCGAAATATTTCTGTTTTTAATTATATTTATATACTGTTTTAATTTATTCAAAATTCATTTATTTTTAAAAAGGATTTTAATTATCGAACCGGTGCCGTCAACAGGTCTCGAACCCGGGACCTGTGATTTAGTGTTGCACACAGTCCACCGCTGGACTGTGTGTCTAACTTGGTTAATATACTGATTTTTATTATACTTAACATCTAATTGCGAGTGGATCCGGTTCAGTTTTAAAAAGAACATTTTTATTACAGAGAATGTGCGTGTGTCAAGGATCGAACTCGGGACGTATGCGTATTGTTTGCACACAGTCCACCGCTGGACTATGTGTCTAACCCGTTTATAATACCGATTTTAATTAATCTTATAATCATAATAGACTTCATCTTCTTCGTTCAAATCACAGACAACGGTTAAACCAACTGTTTCTTGTTTAATTCGGTAATGAACATTATAAGAAATTGAAAGGTAATGAACGGAGAGGGTTTGGGGAAAGGATGTACCGAACAGGTGTCTTTAACAGAACTCCGGCAATGATTCGTCGGCTCTGTTTTGTGAACTTCGGCTGTTAGGATCAATTAACAGTTTTGATTGATTAGATATGAAATTGAACTACTGAGCAACGATTATCAGTAGGTTTACATGATCGTACCGGCTCACGGCGTGATTCTGGAAATTTCAGAAATTTTCCGGCGAAAGCAGAATTTCCGACAACGTCGTCTGGGATTGATTCTGGGTGATGGATTGATGTTAGTAATGGTCTATCAATGGAATGGAACAGAAAGAGTCGAGTTATTTACCGTTTTGAGGTGAGTCTCGGTTTTCCGGCGACTTGCAGAGAATTCCGGCGATGATCAGAAAGTAATTCCGACGACCAGAAAATAGAGTAAACGTGAAATTAGAAGCTCTGGGAATGTAATTGAATCGCGAGATGAGGATTTTGTTGAAGTAATTCCAGAAATGAATGTTTTCGGTTATAAAAACCAAACATCACCTGAATTCAAGTTCATTAACGACTGAATTGATTTAAAATGTCGGTTTATCGGTTATGATCAAGATTCCGCGAGCACTCAAACGTCTTGGACGGTTTGAAAGCCGATATCGGTTTCAGTTGGCGCAACAGGTTGATTCTCGGTTGTTGATATGATTTAATTGTTTCCTAGAACTCACAAAAACATCAAGTGGCGGAGTGGTGGAATGTGTGTGCGTTAAGTCGCTAAGCTCATATCCGGCTGACCCGGGTTCGAGTCCCGGCAGCCTGTTTTTCATTTTATTTATTTTATTTTTACTTTTTATCAATTATAGCTTTTATATTCTAGTTTGTTTATTAATTATGCATCGTTCAAAATTAAAATCAACATAAATACGCAACGAAACATTTATAACTTGATATTTGATTACAAACGAAGCGGGTTTGAAAAACCCGTTTTTGACAAATGTTACATAAGGCGCGCCTACGTGCGCACTCAACTAGTTAAACTAGTCTACCCACTAGTGAATTAATGTCTAACGGTTTCGTCTCATGTCATGAATGAAAATGAGAGTTATGACCGACCACTTAAATCCATTTATGAAGAGGTTAAACTCGGTTTAATATAAGATTAATTATCTTGTTTATGACCAACTTGAATAGAGTTGAATGAGTCATTAAAACCGATTTTAGTCACAAAGTTTAATATGATTAAACAAGTGTTTCATTAGTGAGTATAAGAATGAGCATGATGGTTTATTCTTTAGAGAGAAGAAGAAATACTCACAAAAGTTTCTTTGTTCCTTGAAAAATTTAGAGAGGAGCACTCTCTAAATTGACTTTTTTACACAACCTCATCTTTTTCCTAATTTATGAACATCAAATTATATCCGGTGTAATCTTGGGCACGAGTGCCATCTCCGGCAGTACAACTACTGCTTCGGTTGTTGTATCCTGGAAACAGACCGTCTGAGGGGAGGCGGAATCTGTTTTAAGGGCCCCGTGTCTAACACGATCCTCAACCAAAACCGTCAACGTTTTTTGCTTGTCTTGCAGCGAAGGTTCGAACAAGAAGATGCGGTTGAAGTTTTCCAAAGACGTCGACTTGAATCAAGATTGGTACAGTTAAATTGTATTTTATATTAATTTATTTAGTTCATGTAACCGGTATTGTACTAGTAGAATTTCCCACGAATAACGAGAGTCTCGTTATTATTTATTATATATTTTTGTAATATATTTTATTAAAAAAAATGAACCTAGTTCCTATATAAAGTTACCTAACATACGAATGGAATTTCAAATATCAGATGTAAAGTAGATCTGAGCAAAGCCCAAATGTTAAGCACACAAACGCCTCCAACTTCTTTGATGGTCTTCTCAGCAGTCTTCAAAATCATCCATGACAATCGTCTTTAAGCCATGGAATATTTGTAGTGTTGGAAAATCAGGCCCTTAATCAAACACAAAGAAACACGAGATTAAACACCTTGTTCGATTTTTTTATTATCAACCAAAGCACACAAGTACAATAAACCTAACCATCTATTTATACAAACTTATTCTAGCAATAACCCAACTCAAACTCTAATCTAATCTAATCTAATTCTAATATAAAACTCCCAATAATGCCATATGGCATTCTCTCATTCAATTCTTTAATAATATTATTAATCAATAATTAGTTGATATCTAATTCTAGTTTATGATTAAAAATATGTAAATTATCTATAATTTTAAAACCTATATATTTTTTACTTCTTAAAATGGATAAGGATATGGCTTGATTTACATTATTTGTTTTGCGTAAATCAAGTATAAATATAATTAAAAGTTATGTTTACCTTTGAAAAAAAATTAATTCCAATCATCTAAAAAACATGGTGTTGGTTTATTAAAAATACCTTTGAAAAAATTTAATTGCTATTATCTAAGAAACATGGTGTTACGTTATTAAAAATGTTATTTTTTTTAATTATATGCATTAATATTTTACATCAACACTACAAAAAATATGTAAAATAATAACATTCGGATTTGAGTTTATATATTAGAAATAGTGAAGTAAAGTGATTATTTCAACTAAATAGTTTTGTGATGGATTCATCTATTAAATTTATTAATTCAAACAAAATTTAATATATTAATATTAATATTAATATTAATATTAATAATATTGTTCATATATCATCACGAGAAATAGTGAAGTTTAGTTTCTTATCTTTGACCACTAATTTTTCAAAGTTTTCATTGTGGCCCCTCTTTGATTTGTCTTTACATGACATATAGGTGTCTAATCAAGCGGTGTATATGATGTATGAATATTTATATAAAAAATTATTTTAATAACAATTTGGTTATGGGCTATTTTAAGTTTGTTATATTTTAAATTTTAATTCATAGCTATATCTGAATTGTATACAATTTTTTTATACTTAAACTAGGTTTATCATCATTCACTGTGTTGCGGCGAACTTCTTTTGTTATTTAGTCTGTGTTTACATGTGTTTTGAAATCACTACGAGCGCGTTGCGCATGGAACCACTAACAAGAATAAAACGAAAATGTAAAAACATTAAAAGATAACCAAAAGAAAATCAACAAAAAAAGTTATATAGGATTTATGTCGTTTGTATGAAACTCATGATCAGAGATGAGCAAATAGTACTGGTACCGATACCGATTTCCCGAACCGAAAGATCTTAAGTACCAATTCGGTACCAACTTTTGGCGTTCCTGGTACCGGTTGGCTCTCAGTTTTTACATTCACATACTGGTACCGTAACCGGTATTTCCGGTATCAGTTCCGATTCGGTATCAGTTGACACCGAGCTCATCCCTACCCTGAAACTAAAAAAAAGAAATCACTAAAAGTTGAATAAAATAAAAAAAAATTATGCGATACCGTTGTTTTTCGTGCGGTACCCGTGATACCAGATGAGCAAATGATACCGATAACACACAAAAAATGTAATTTACCTTTTACAACATAGTAGTTACTATTCATAAGGTTATCTTTTTAATATATAGATAATAGATAATGGTTTTTTTAACTATATGTTCTTTTAACAATTCTTTAAATGTTTGCACGTCATTTTCCTTTTGGTACTCCTCAACATGATATTGGACGCTAATGTGTCCGAAATTTTCTATTTTTACATACATTTTAGTATCTAATTTGTAATGACCGGTATTTCGCTTTCAGTTTCTAATTTAGGATGTACGTTTTAAATCATGTTAAAATAAACCAGCCCCTGCAATGCAATTCTAATTTAGGATGTACTAAATCATGTTAAAATAAACCAGCCCGTGCAATGCAATGTAGGGGATAAACTCTAGTTATTAATGGATTAATAATATTATTAATGAATTGAAAGAGAGAATATTATATGACATTAACTGAAATCTTTTACTAGATTTAAATATAATCACCACAACTCATCTCTATCATCATCATTTCCAGCAACCAGCATTTCTGTTAAGATTTAAGAGCCTTCTTATTATCATCTCAAAATTTTAAAGAAACCTTTATGTGTTCATTAGTTTTTTTCTACTTTGTCTCATTCCTTAAGATAAGGATAAGATTTAAGAATTTACAACATATTCTTTACATATCGTATCATAACATATATATATATATATATATATATATATATATATATTATGTATATCTAATTATTACTAAAGTAACAAATAAATATAAATTATTTGCTTAAACGTGTTATTTATAGTGAGCAATGTTATATTTTCTTCAACTTGGTACAAAAAGTTCATGTTAGGGTGATATGTGTTTATATCAAAATTTATATTTAACATGTGCAATATTAAGAATAATTCAAATTTTGTAATTATTATGTTCTTTGAATATAACCAATTTCATCATTAACCCGTGTAATACACGGGACTATAAACTAGTAAATTTATACAAAATTTATTCTAGTCATAACTCAACTCAAACTCTATTTATATAAATAAACTTCTAGATAACCATATTAATTAAAATAAAATTATCCCTAAATTAAATTAAAAAACCAAATAAATAATTTATCAAGAATTATCCATAACTGTCTTAATCTTTATCTAATTAATTCAAGATTAATGTTTTTATTCTCTCCATTAATCTTGAATTGGACTCACTTCATATCCACATCATTATCGGCAACTTAAACTCCTTGACCAAGTTTGACATCCATTTTCCCGAGTCACCAGAATAACCCCGTTCTTGACCACCGATCAAAGAAAAAAAAAGCTCCCCGATCTACTGTTTTATTCTTTTCTTTCTAGACATGACAAGATTCAAAGCCTCACACTTTGACAAATCTTCTTCCGTCCGTCTACTCGCAAGTTTCATCAGATACTTCTACTAAAAAGAACAACCTACACCGGTTTATTCATTCTTATCCTTGGTGGAAAGAAGCGGGTCTTGATCTTACTAGCATTGAAAGTTGCTAATGCGTGAAGCTCATCATCATAAACCGAAATGAACTGATCACTAATCACCAGTCACCACCGTTATCCCAATGACGATCCCCGTAATACCGGCTAACTCGAATCACCGTTCGCTAATATCAACAGACCAAACCCCTGTTGATCCGTTTCTCGGTCGCCAAATAAATCCGTAAGTCCCTCGCTCTTTCGTTCCATCCATGACACGCGCGTTGGTTTTTCAGCCAAAAAAAATGATACTCGTTGCTGCGATGTTTATCCTTGCCGAATAAATAGTCTCTGACAGATATCCTATCAAACCTTACAATCAACGCCGTACAACATGACACAACCTTGCATTGTTCTCTTGCGTTTTGCGATTAGGAAACCAAAAAAAAAAAAAAACAAAACAAAACTGATGGGCCTTGGCGAAATTTGAATCAAATCTTCATCGTGAATCATCTTCGTAGACATATCCTATCCATTTGAAATATACCAATAAAAAATCTTCATGTTAGAACTTTTTGTTTAATCCATTAGAAATCAAATGTTGTATTAATTCAAACTCTAAAAGAAAATTCCAAAATGTTATATTAATTCAAACTCTAAAAGAAAATTCCAAAATGTTGTATTAACTAGTTAACGCTACCCCGCGCGTTGTAGCGGGATGTTGATAATGATAGTCTTTAGTATGTTGATTTTAGATATTGAATTAATATGTCGGATCTTAAATGATAATAATACTTTATAAGAGTCGATTAATTGACATATTAATTAATAAATATTATTTAATACTAATGTATGCTTCTCCGATAAATAAATCGATAAATTTTAATGATACTAATATTATGTATTGGTTTAAAGCATGCATGCCTTTTTGTTTATGAACCAACATGTTTTTTCATGTGATGCTACGTATTTCTTATTTTTTAAGTTGGCAATTAAATCAACATGTCGCATGAGCCGATACGATGGTTCGCATGGCGGTTATAGGATAAAAATAAGTTAAAGGATCGTGACTTTATAAGGAGTATAACGATTACATGATAAAAAAAATATTAAATTTGACTTTTCAATACTTGTTTCGTTAAATAATCAAATAAAAAAGAAAATAGAAACAAATAGAAGACGACAAAAAGATATAAAAAACATATTTAAATATTATGTGGCGCATGCTGATATATTGCAATTATACCATTTTTTTTTTAATTTGCGTTAAGGTGGATTTTGCAAAAATAAAGTAAAAGAGGAAAAACCAACTTGGTTACATCTCGTTTCTTTAAAAGTCACGTCCAAAAAACAGTTATAAATACTAACCCTTATCAATCACGTTTTGTAGATAAAAATTAATTAAAAGAAATCATAAAAGTCAAACGGTTGTGATTTTAGAGGCGAATTTCCATTTCCCAGCCAAATTATGGTTTGCAAATGTGTTTATTAATTCAAGGGTTTTATTCGGGTGTGATATAAAAAAAACAACTATTTAGTTAGTAGATGGGACTCTAAGTTACTTTTTATATAAGAAATATAATTCAAACTCTAAAAGTAATTCAAACTCTAAAAGGAAAATTCCAAAATGTTGTATTCTAAAAGTAATTCAAACTCTAAAAGAAAATTCCAAAATGTTGTATTAATTCAAACTCTAAAAGAAAATTCCAAGATTCCATTGCATCATATCTGTTATATCAATCATCGTCGCATCTCCATGATTTTAAACAAACGAACTTTAGTTTTAACCATAAATGGATAAAAATCATCTTTTACTAACAATACCTTTTGCGAACCCAACACTCTTTATGTTACCTTTTTCCTTCTTCAACAACTGTCGTACATTTTACCACCATTGCAACCCCGTGAGGGGCTACTCCCCATTCTTGAAACAATTTTCAAAAACCGCAAGACCTGATATCAATTGTTGGAAATCAGACCTTTAATCAAACACAAAGAAACACGAGATTGAACAACTTATTCAACTCTTTTTATTATCAATCAACCATCTATGTATACAAACTTATTCTAGTCCTAACCCAGCTCAATAAAATTCTAGATAAACCATATTAATTAAAACTAACAATTATTTCTAAATTAAATAAAGAAACCCTAATAAATAATTCATCAAGAATTATATATAACCCGTCTTGATCTATATCTCCTTAATTCAAGATTAATTTCTTCACCTAAATTGCGTTTGGGGATAATCAAGATGATAAACCACAAAGTTGTATACAATAACGAGTCTTTCCTTTATAATTGTTCAAATAGTTTAATCTTAGTTAATTATAATCAATAACAGATGTTAGTCATAACCTAAAATTGTTAGTAAAATGATATTTATGAACAAGTTAAATAATACAAAAAGTGGTTTGTATTTACTATATCTAACAAGTGAAACTATTATTTTGTAATTAAAAGGGTAACGTAGAAAACATATATACGTACGAAAGTCGAAACAACGTGGGTCGACATCAGATAACTTCTAGTTCACCAAAAGCACAGGAGATTAAGACCTTAACGGGCGATGTATCACTCCCAAATAGCTTTCGATGTTACTTTCACTATTTTATTGATTGGCTAACAATCAAGATAAGATTTATGATTTTATTATTATAATTCGGCTGCTAAACTAAATATAAAATATTAAATTGGTTCTGGTGATAAAGGTTTATTTAAGAAATGTTATGGTTACAATTATTTTTGTTGAAAATTACTTTATTAAAGATGATCCTTCATCTGTAGTTTAACCAAAAAACTAGTCTTGGTTATCGTATAATAAACACCCAAGTGAAGTCCAAACTATGCACACCCCATTTATTTCAAAGCTTGATTGGTTAAATTAAACGAAAGTAACCAAAACTGAACTATAACCGACTTCATAACCGATTAACCATAACCGAAGTTTGATTATGGTTAAGGAATTCCATAACCGAAGCTGGCGGTTATAGTTAATGATAAAAACTAACCAAACCTACCCATGTACACTCCTACTTGTACATAGTATAAAGACTTGATTTCCCGTTGAGTTAACATAACTTTTGGATTAGGTTTATCCATTGGATGGAAATAACGACAAATGACAACATATAGGTCAAGCCGGTCATGTTAGTTTGATTGTGGAGTTGAACCGGTTCTCTCTATCTCGAGCTTGGATCGAAACTACAACATATAGCTCAAGCCGGTCATGTTAGTTTAATAATATATGCATTTATATGTGCAGTGAGCTAAAGGATGAATATAAGTCCTATTAAACCAATTTAATATATGCATTAGTGAGTTAAAAGAATATAAAGATAATACAAGAGCATTCATTTTTAAGCTTCCATCTTTAACTATATAAAAATATACTTTTATCTAGATTTTGTTAATTTTTCAAAAATATCTCACATCCATATCTATTTGTGTCACACCCCGAAATTATCCAACACATTCCCGGTGGGTCCGAGTGGGGAGTATTGTGACGTAAGATTGGTATCATCATGGTCAAACATATACAGCACAGCGGAAGACTTGAATATTAAATATTATTACAAACCTATTGAGTTTAAAAGTCTATAAAAACACCGGTTTGCAATATTAGATCCACAGGCGGATCGAAAGTACGAGAATGATATCTTCTGACAGACTTTAGGCTTGACTAAGAACTTGCAAAATTCCCTACGTCATTACCAAGCAGCTCCTAGCCTATTCCGTGCCGAAACCTGTCACTTAGTCTTTTTTAAAAATACGTCAGTTTTTACTGGTAAATACATTTAACCGACTCGTTTGAAAATATTTAAAAAAATATGTTTAGGTGCATTGAGCACGAAAATCTTTTATAACCTGGGACAATTCAAAATGATCTTGTTTACAGTTTTACAGGTCTATCAATACATATGAGGTCCGGTGCAGAAACCGAATAACCTGATTAACCGACACACCACTTAATAAAACCCACGAAGGAGTATAAAAAAATAATTTGTTTAGCATTAGCGTCTATCAGGTGTATGCCTACACCCCACGCTTAGGTCGTGGCCATTAGTAATTTAAATGAGCCAAGGATATCCAGGACACGGTCGAGTTAACCCCCAATGTTTAAGTTATCAGACAATACATAATAAAACGGGTTATAAGATTTAGTAAATCACAATCCGATAAACATGATCCCATACCCGACCAAGCAGTAATATAATACCGTATCCCAAGCCCGTATTGGGAAAAAATTAGTTAAAGTATTTACCTGAGGTAGTTCATCTAAAGAATAGTAACTCAGCCGATAATCAAGAAGACAATGCAAGGTTTTGATCTACTAGGGGGCTTCTAGTCTGGAATGATGGTATTAATAACCAATTAGAATGCTAACGGGTTTAGGTTAAGTCGTTGACTCGAACCGGCTAGCTTTAAGGATACGTAACCGAACGATACGCTAGATTAAGCGATGACTGGGAAAAATGTTGTTTAGACCCAACAAGTACTAGGACTTGTATATTTTGGGTAAACATATAACATTCTGGATTTTGATATAAAAATGATAAGGTTAGACCCGTTTCGGTGAATTTACGTAAACTAGTCATGTAGACTTAACCGTACGCATATAAGCGATACCGGGTAATCGGATGAGCCATATACAAGTTTCATGTGCCATTACATTTAAAACATGTTATAATATCAGTAAGATATTAACATGCACGCCCGTTATAGTTTTAAAATCGATTTCAGCTTTAAAGGGTAATTTGGTGATTTTACGATTCATAAAAATGAGTTAGTGATTAATCTGATGTCATGGTCATAATTTATTTATAAAAATATTTATTTTTATGATGTTACATCAGTAAGATAGCAAATATATGTGTGGTTTAAATTTAAAGACCAAACTATGCCCCGAAAGGGTATTTTGGTCATTTCACACATAGATTTGACGACCTATTTGGGAATCTGAGTTTATAACTTATACCAACTGTAAAAATATTTAAAATAAGTTTTATAATCAGTAGGTAATAAGTCTTGATGCTTAGATATGGTTTTAACCCATACTATGCCTCAAAAAGGCGATAAAGTCGCTAAATGACGATTTAATCGATGTCTAAGGAAAATTATAGTTTTGATCAGGTTTATATATTCAAAATAATTATTTAACATATAAAAATCAGTTTGTAACAGGTTTGGTCATGAAAATGTCTTTAAAACTCATTTTATGCACCGTAAGGGTATTATCGTCATTTTTCGATGCCATGCAAAATCCTTTTCATAAACTCAGTTTATAAACTGATTTAATATCCCAAATAATTCTAAATATATTATAACATCAGTAGGTAAAGTATTTTATTGTAGGAGTTGTGTTTAAAACATTTTATTTTCCGAAAAAGGCATTTTGGTCCTTTAAAAGCTTGATTTGCGATATTTAGGAAAAACTCAGATTATGACCAGATTATTGACTTGCATGCAAGCCAAACAAGTTGACATATCACTAGGTAACTTGTTGCATGTTCATTTTTAGTTTAAATCTCAATTTAAGCAAAAATGGCAAAGTAGTCAAACTTGACACATTAACGAAACTTGCGCATAACTCGGATTATGATTATGACCATGTAGTATGACCTCAGAGGGTTATACTACATTATATAAGGATCATAATGCATTTTAGAATCGGCCTTGAAAGATACAAATCGGGTCAGAACTGAAAGTCAAAGCAGAAGTCAAACCTTGTGACTTTCGGTTGCGAACCGACCTTTAGACCTGGATTTGACGAGCCGAACATGTTCTCACATGTTCTTATGATTATTACCGAGTATTTAGAGTGTCAAAACTGATTTTATAGCATGCATGTAATTAATTATGCGTTTGATACCAAATCTGACCAAATTTGACTTTTTATGAATAAGTTTGACTCGTCAATCGGACATGCAAACGTGGTAATCAGGAGGTGCCCTTATGGGGGGTTGTTTCCTACCTTATTACGATCACGTAACCATGTTTAGATCAGATCATAATTGGACCGATAAAGATTTAACCGCAAGTCAAACCGTTTTTACGACAAGCTTGACTTTTGGCTTGAAAACATGATAGAAATAACAAGGAGGATCAAGGACACTTACAAAGGGTCCTAGCACGAAATTAGAACAGGCTTGAAGGTTGCTTGAGCTCTAGAACTTTGCAGAGATGAAGAGAGTGAGTTATGAAAATGTGCAAGTTCTTTAGGTGGAGATCAAGCTTGAATTTATGGAGTTAGATGGGTTGTGAGGATCAATACAGGTGTTAGGCATGCACTACTGATGATCACAAGTGTCTAGGGTCATGTCTTGAGCAGAGGGATGGTGGGAATTCGCGAAAGTTAAGCTTACATGCATGCTGCCACGAGTCTGCCCCATTTCTGCCTTCTGCAGGTCCCCTTACGGACCGTATGACCATAAGGTTACGGTCCGTAAGGACCTCCAGCGCCCAAAACTAAACAACCCGGTTACGGACCGTAACCGCATTGGCTTACGGTCCGTAACCACGTCCAGAGAAGAAAAATTTTAAATTTCCTTGGGATTTATTCATGATTCGATTATGCCTTGACGTTCAGAGGTTACTAATTAACATGACGTTGCACTTGGTCCCTTTCGGTCAGTAGTCGGCACAAGGATCAACAGGACACGTGTCAAGGTTTAACTGGTTGGGATTTACGAGGTGTTACAATTTGTTACTCACAATCACTTATTTTATTATTGAATATAAACTTCTAAATATAAAGGTGTACTTTACTTTCTTTATATTTTTCTTTATTATAGAGATTTCAATGTGATTGTGTCTTTGTCTTTCCTCCATTTTTTTCTTTATATTATATGAAATAGAGCCTCTGGTGTGAATGGTATTAAAACCAAGCTGGACTGACAGGCCCGACCGAGAATTATTAATTCCACATTGGTGACACTTAAAAACACTAATTGTATTTTAACATGATTAATACTTACTTATCACAATGATCACACACACATTAGCAAACTCCACAAATTTTCAACAACACATGTTATTCCATTCGTCCAGGTGAAGACCCCACATGGAAAAAAATCTCTTTAGTATAGGTTCAAATCCTATTATACGTCATAAAAAATTTCTCAATTCGCAGGCGTGTTTATTTTTTTCAATGTTTTGATATATACTTTGTGACAAACGACCAATATCGATATCGGTACTGGTATTTATTTGTATTGTTCTCCATCGATGTAAAACATGTGTTAGTATCTTTTTAGAGATATCACAACGTAAACTCGTTTTTATGGTTTTTGATCGATGTAAAAACACATATCAATATCCTTTTGGGTATATCACAACTTTTTTTCTTTAGCTTTTTCCGCTTGTTATACGGAATACATGTACCGTACCGTACCGTATCGATAGAGACTAAAACCAAATTCCAATTGGATCATGCAAGGGAATTTCACTAGTTGGTCGTTAATGTGCATGTGGAGCAAGAAAAGTCTCAATATTGTTGTTGGGTGGAGAATGCAGATCATCTTTCTGTTCCTTGTATGGGTGAGGCGTTGGGCCAAGGCCCATCAACGTGGCTTGTGCCATGTGTCATGTGATAGATGTCCTTGGTATTGATTTGTCACACGTGGATAGAGAATGAAGATCACAGTAAGTTCTTGAGAGTTTGTGTTACGAGATTTATGTCTCAGTATATTGTCTTGCGTAAATAAATTTGTCTTTAGCGTAATTATAATAATATTACAAGCATTTAAGGTGTTATAGATGTTCAAACAAGAGGTGCCATACTGCCATCAAATCAAACCACATAATGAATAATGAATACAAGAACGTTCGGGAATCCAAAGCAGATCCGGTGTATGATAACATCGCGAAAAAGGAACCACACTAGCTTGGTATACAATAATATATGGTACTTTTGGAGTCCTAATTCGGCTACCCCGAGTTTAATGTTGTTGATACTCGGTTATAGTAGTTACATCACATTAAACTAATAACGTAAACACGTGACATATAAGATGTATCAAATAATAGCAATTTCTCGATGCCAAAGAACCAAAGTTTTATTTTCAGTAGAATTGGATTTGCTATTCAAAAGGGGGTTGCGGTGTAGCTTGTTGCCCGCTTACCAGCCATTCTTATGTAATTTTTCCGATTTTAAACATTAATGAGATGTTAAATAGAAGGCAGTAACACGTCAATGTGATAGAACCATAATAGGCATATATTGGTGATTGTGATGTCTAAATTCATGGAAAATGAATAAGGTAAGCTTACAAACGATTGTTCATTTTCAATATTTAGCATTTTGAAATAAATGATCGATGAGCCGACAATGAAAACTACATTCTACCTTAATGTTATTTATGAAGGTGAGGTGTGGGTAGCACAGATAACATCCCACCATCAGCTCACTCCATAACATCCCACCATCACCTCAATGATCAAACCGATATTTAATGCAAATAATTTTCTTTTTTTTTATTTAAGTAAACTTTAAAGACATTAATCTTGAATTCTGGAGATAAAGATTAAACGAGTTATACATAATTATTGGTGAATTATTCATTGATTCTTGTATAATTAAATAAGGGATAGTTTTAGTTTTAGTTTTCTTTGATCATTTGGTTAATCTAGGATTTTATTTATTTATTTATATAAATAGAGTTTGTATTGGGTTAGTACTAGAATGAGTAGAATGAATATAAATAGATGGTTAGGGTTATTGTAATTGGTGTGCTTTTCATTGACAAACAATAGAAGAGTCGAAAAGTTTGTTCGGTGGAAAATTATTTTTTAATCCAAGTTGAACTATTAAGTAATTTATTTGCATTTGCATGGGATACTTTATTTTATTATATATATATATACTAGGTTAGAGTCCACGTGTACACATGGTTTAACAAATGAAAATACTTTGATTTTGTTTGGTTTTAATAAAAATAATTTTAATATAAGTAAAATAAACTTAAAAAGGGTGTACCTATTTGCACACCAAAATTCCTATTTGCACACCAAACCCTAACTTTATATACGCTGCGTATAGACCTATACGCAGCGTATAGCCACCTTTTTCAATTTCCAAGAGAATCTCTGATATGATGTGTTTAGCGTATATAAAGAGTTTTTTTTAAGAAACATTGTGATACATTGTTTACCGTTTTAACAAACTTTTATAAAAAGGAAATTTAAAAAATATAAATAAATAAAAAACATTGTTAAGTATTCTATCGTATAGTATAATATAGGTCTCGTATACGCCTATGGATGTAGTATCGTATCATATAGTGTAGTATAAATCTCGTATAATGCATGTACGTGTAATATATTGTATCCTTTCGTATCGTATAATGTAGTAAACACATTGTTATGTATTCTATCGTATACTATATAATATAAATCTCGTATAGGTCTATACGTGTAATATAATATTGTATCCTATCGTATTGTATAGGCTCGTATAGGCTTATAGGTCTCGTATTGGCCTATGGATGTAGTATAGGTCCCACGTAGGCCTATAGATGTAATATAGGTCCCACGTAAGCCTATAGGTGTAGTATAGGTCACGCATAGGATTATATGTGTAGTTTAGGTGTCGTATAGGCCTATACTATACGAGACATATACTACACCTCTATGCCTATACAGGTGTTATATCATATCGTATAGTATCATATCGTATCGTATAGTGTAGTATAAGTCTCGTATATGCCTACGATACTACATCTATAGTTCTATACGAGCCTATACAACACCTAGAGGCCTATACATGTGTTATACCATATCGTATCGTATTGTATTGTACGTATCGTATTGTATCGTATCGTATAGTGTAGTATAAGTATCGTATATGCCTACGATACTACATCTATAGTTCTATACAAGCCTTATACTATGTATCCTATCGTATTGTATAGTGTAGTAAAAAACATTGTTAAGTATTCTATCGTATAGTATATAATGTCGGTCTCGTATAGGCCTATGGATGTAGTATCGTATCATATATAGTGTAGTATAAGGGGCTGTTTGTTTACCTCTTAATGAGGCTCTGAATGGTTCAGACCTCTTACCGGTTCAGCACTTAATGGTTCAGAGTGTTTGTTTCGCGAGCAAATGTCTGAATGGTTAAGACATTTGCCTCTGAATGGTTAAGCATTATACTAAGTCTGAATGGTTAAGACCTCTAATCTAAATTGGTCAGACATTTGACTCTTAACGGTTAAACATTATACTGGCTCTTAATGGTTCAGACCTCTTACTGGTTCAACACTTAATGGTTCAGCACTTAACCATTCAGAAGTTGCCAAACAGCCCCTAAATCTCGTAGAGGCCTATACGTGTAATTTAATATTGTATCCTATCGTATAGTGTAGTGTAAGTAATGTATAGACATATAGGTGTAGTATAGGTTCCGTATAGGACTATATGTGTAGTTTAGGGCCGTATAGGCCTATACCATACCATACCATACCACACAACACCTATAGACCTATACGCAACATATA
The DNA here is from genome assembly GCA_947069175.1 of Scalesia atractyloides. Classification (NCBI taxonomy): domain Eukaryota; kingdom Viridiplantae; phylum Streptophyta; class Magnoliopsida; order Asterales; family Asteraceae; genus Scalesia; species Scalesia atractyloides. The sequence continues at coordinate 22,652,507 of CAMTDV010000014.1, read as the reverse complement.
TAAAGGGTCAAAAACCCATTTTGCCCCTCTTTTAGGCTGCGTATAGCCCCCAATTCAGGGGTAAAATAGTCTTTTTGACCCTTTATAAACGCCGCGTATAGGCCTATACGCTGCTTAGGGTTAAGAAGACCATTTTACCCTTGGATTTGGGACTATATGCAGCCTAAAAGAGGGGCAAAATGGGTTTTTTTGATCCTTTATATAAGCTGCGTATAGCTCTATACGCAGCATATATAAATGGTGGTTTTTTTAACCTCAAATCTATGGTAAAAGTGTGTGGTAAAATGAGTTTTTTGACCCTTTATATATGCTGCGTATAGGTCTATACGCAACATATATAAAGGGTCAAAAAACCCATTTTACCCCTGCATTAAGCTCCATATAGACTCCAATACAGGGGTAAAATGGTCTTTTTGACCATTTATATACGCCGCGTATAGGTCTATACGCTGCGTAGGGTCAAAAAGGCATTTTTACCCTTGTTTTAGGGGCTATATGCACCTTAAAGGAGGGGTCAAATTGTGTTTTTGACCCTTTATATATGTTGCGTACAGGTCTATACGCAACATATATAAAAAGTTTATCGTTTTAGCAAACTTTTATAATAAGTAATTTTCAAAAATTAAATAAACAAAAAACATTGTTAATATTTTATCGTACCGTAAAATATATAGTGTAGTATAAATCTCGTAGATGCCTATACGTGTAAAATTCTATTATAGGTACTTAAAAAAACATTTTTAAGTATCGTATAGTATAACTCTAGTATAAACCTCGTATTGGCCTATGGATGTACTATCATTTCGTATCGTATCATATCGTATAGTGTATAATATAAGTCTCGTATAGGTCTTGTATATGCCTATAGGCCTATACAGGACCTAAACTATACCTATAGACCTATAAAGGAATTATGGTACACTTATAGGCTTATACGGGTGTTATATGGTATATATAGTATCGTATCGTATAGTGTATAGTATAAGTCTCGTATAGGTTCCCTAGAGGTTTTGTATGTGCCTATAGGCCTATACAGGACCTAAACTACATCTCTAGGCCTATAAAGGAGTTATGATACACCTATAAGCTTATACGGGTGTTGTATGGTATCCTATAATATCGTATCATATTACATCGTACCATATTGTATAGTGTATAGTATAAGTCTCGTATAGGTTCCATATAGGTCTTGTATATGCCTATAGTCCTATACTACACCTATAGGCCTATACGGGTGTTATATCGTATCCCCTATAGGATCGTATCGTATCGTATTGTATAGTGTAGTATAAGTCTTGATAGGTCCTTTATAGGTCTTGTATATGCCCACGATACTAGATCTATAGTTCTAAAAACAAGTTTGTACGAACTACTTACTTTTTTTATTTATTTAAAATAGAAAAGTTTTTTTTAATAAAACTTTGCTAAAATGATTAATATTTTTCTAAGTGTTCCTTAAAAAAAACCTTTATATACGTTACGTATAGACCTATACGCAGCATATAGGAGCAGACAGACCAGAACTGACATCAGTCAGACACTGATTTTTATGCAAACCTATACGTTGCGTATAGACCTATACGCAGCGTATAGAAACCCTAAAGTGTGCAAATAGCCACCCAATGTGTGCCGATAGTTTGGGCCCTTAAAAACCCATATGATAGGTAAAAATACAACAAATAATTCAGATTTGACTAAAAAATTCCTTGTACACCACATTGGTTGTCTTATTTATAATATTCTCAACGTCATCTAATTTGAATGTTTTATGAGCTTGATTGAAGCTAAAATTAAACGTGCATAAAAGAAAATTGAATATACATACTACAAAGTCAAATGACAAAGTGAAACTATCTTAGCTTGTTTGTCGCATCCCCTTACCATATGAAAGTATATCCCACAAAAACAACCATTTAAATATATTAATTTATAAAAATAACTAACAACAAAAAAATTCAAAAAGTTCGAAACAAAATAATTTCATGGGGATTACGCCTACCAACTTTAGTTCTTATTTATTTATCTTATTATTGCTTGTTTTTTATTTATATTTTTACATTAAATGTCTAAAACGTTAGTAAAGCCATTAGTTATTTATGCTTATTTATTATAATTCAACTTTATTAATCTCTATTATAAAGCAAAGACATGATAAATATAAATGGAAAATAAAAGAGTAAGAGGGTTCATAGATTAAAATAATATATTTTATATAAATTTTATTAACAAATATTATCTATATCTATTTAATTACTATAAAGGATAAAAAGATAAAATTTATGAATTAAAATAAATTATTTTTATTTGAATCTTATTAAGAAATATTATTTATATCTATTTATTTAGGCGGAAAAAAATTAATTGAGATCAACCTATAGAGTGACATGTGTCGCTCATGTGATTTACTTATTATATGTATAGAATAGATATACATGGGAATAGTGGCAGGCAGCTGCCTGACACTTCCATATTGCTCCAGGTATATTACGAATTTACCCTTAGTTCAAAATTACGAATTTGCCCTCTGTTTAAAGTTAGGATTTTATGCCAGGTTAAAAATTACACAAAAGGAATATGGGGGAATAATGCCAAGCAGCTGTCTAGCACCGCCTATTGGTCTGTGTATATTACGATTATACTCCCGGTTCAAAATTACGAATTTACCCTCTATTCAAAGTTAGGATTTTGCCCCAGGTTAAAAATTACAATTTTGCCCCAAGCTAAAAGTTACAGTATTGCCATTGTATTATTTTTTTTAAATCCCCTATCGGCCAGGGTATGATACGATTTTACCCCAAGTTAAAGATTACGGATTTACCCCTGTTCAAAGTTATGATTTTGCCCCTGGTTAAAAATTACGGTATTGCTATCGCTTTAGCTTTTGACAAATTATGATTTTACCCCAGCCAAAAATTACAATTTTGCCTCCAGTTCAAAATTACAATATTGTGATCGTTCTAGTTTTTGTAGCAAAACTATAGAAGTTTTTTGTTTAATTGGTTGACTCGATTTAATTTATTTTTTCATGTCAAACAACTGCCTAACACACTCGCTCATTAGTCCTGACAAATTACAGTTTTGCCCCGGGCTCAAAATTACGGTCTTGTCGTCGTTTTAGTTTTTTTCTAACAAAACTATGATGGTGTTTATTGATTGGTTGAGAAATATTTGACCTACCGCCCACAACAGAAACTACACATCAAACTAGTTGGATATACATGCAGGGGCGCAGCATGTGAGGGGCGGGGAGGGGACCTCCCCCCCCTGAACTTTTCGGTCAGTAGTGTCACGTATGTGTTTTTCGTATAGAAATTTTTAGGGATATACGTTTTCCCGCCCCCCCCTCCGGTTCTATAGAAATTTTTGGGTATATACGTTTTCGCCCCTCGTTTTCGATGGCAAGCTTCGACACTGTATACATGGAGAAAGTTTTCAATGGAAAATAGTAATTTTGAAAAATTATATGTTGGTCAAATTTAGTGGGCTCATGCAAAGATTTTTATGTTGAAGCAAGCAACTTGGTTGTTGAATGAAGTTTTTACATCTGGTGGGCACATAAAAAGATTTTTATGTTGAAGCAAGCAATTTGGTTGTTGTATGAGGTTTACATGGTGATTAATCGCTAGAAGCTTGAGCTAAGATGGGGCAGGTTCAAAGGAGTAATAGCGAACAAGTTTATTTATGTTGTAAAATAGTTGATCAGAGAAGCATTTGTGGCATTTATTAGGAAGATGGATAACCAATTCGGGCGAGGGAGGTTTAACCCAGGTTTGTTTGTGTTTTATTTTTTGTCGGAGACTCTTTTTCGCCAAGGGGGAAAATCACAGCGGGAGTTCGATTTTTTTGTGGCGGAAAAACCAACGGGCATATCGTGGAAGATACAGAAGAGCGAGGGGTTTAGAGATTCGTTTGACGACTGAGGGACGGATCAACCGGTGGGTTGTTGTCTTTGTTGGTGGTTAATATTAGCGGGCGATTATCAAGCTGGAGTCTGATGGGGGTGCTAAAACTAAGATCAAAGAAGGGTTCAACCTATTTAACATAAACTAAAACGAACGGTGATTCGGGTCAGCGGGTGTAAGGGGAGTATACCGTTTGGGACGACGATGGTGACTAATGAAAGTTCAGTTCGGTTAAGCGTTATGAGTTTCACGTATTAACAACTTTCAATCCAAGTTTCATGAGACCCGGTCCTCCCGCCAAGGATAAGAACGGAGTAACCGGTGTAGGTTCTTATTGGCAAAAGTATCTAATCGCACTTGCGGGTAGATAGACGGAAGAAGCTTCATCAAAGCGGGAGGTTTTGAATCGTGTCGTGCCTACCAAGATAAGAACAAAACAATATAAGCGGGGAGCTTTTTTTTTCCTTGATCGGTGGTCTAGAACGGTGTAGTTCTTGTGACCCAGGAAGAAGGATATTGAGATTGATTAAGGGATTGAAGTTATCGATAATGGTACATATGTTAAAAAACTGGTCTAGTTCAATATTAAGGGGTAGAATGAAGACGTTAATCTTGAATTCGGGTGATAAAAATTAAATGGGTTACAGATAACCGTTGGAGAGCCCATGGCTTTATAGCCTAATGGCATCTCAGGGGTGGAATAAGGATTTGAGACCAATAGGTCTTAGGTTCGATTTTCACAAGGGGTTTTCCCATATTTATAGGGTTTTCTCCTGAATTTGTGTATAGGTGTTATGCCTAATGGAGATGGATATGACCGGGTGGTTCCGCTGGTGGCACGATAATACTATTGTGGTCCATCAGTGATCCAAATTTGCCGTTCAAAAAAAAAGATGACGATTGGTGAATTATTTATTGAGCCTTATATAATTAAAAAGGGATAATTGTTAGTTTTAATTAATATGGTTTATCCAGGGTTTTATTTATTTATATAAATAGAGTTTGCGTTGGGTTAGGACTAGAATAAGTTTAGTATAAGTTGATTGTTAAGGTTATTGTAATTGGTGTGCTTTTCATTAACAAATAATAAAAGAGTCAAAGAGTTTTTTCAATCCCGTGCTTGTGTGTTTGATCAATGGCATGCTATTCCTACAAACTTCATTAACAAAACCTACCCCAAAACACAGGTGATAGGCCAACTACATCAAAACGAATTTACACCAACTAGACCATTGAATGGACTTCTTTTTTTTTAATCTATACTTATACACATGAAACCTATAGATTTGATGTCATCGATGATGCTCTCAATTTTGATCTCCTTGTTAGAGAACAACTTTTCATTCCTCGCTTCTCAGGTTTACCAACAAGCAATGATAATCAGCCCATGAATCACCCCCTTTTCCCTAGTCCCCACTTTTGAAAAATAAGCCAGCTCAAGAAGACCCCTCACGGAAAAAGCAAAGATTTGAGGAACCCTTAACCAACCTCTTAAAGCCTGTCAAATGACTGATGCCACCTCACAACTGGAAAAAAATGTGGTTAGTCGATTTTGCAGCAATCTCAAATAAAATACAATTGGACCAAGGCACACATAAACCATCCTCCTTTCTAAAGCCAAGCGAATAAGAAGATGGTTCATTTTCGCTCACCATACAACTATATTACACTTAGCAGGCAACCATTTATACCACTCCATCACAAACAGTTTTCTCACATCAACACCTTTAAAAATAACCCCTTAACCGATCAAACCGAATATTCACCTAAAGACTCACCCATCCAAACCTATAGACATAGTCAAGCAACTTGCAAAGTTGTTCCAACTCCGAAAGCTCCGCTAAAAGCATCTGATCACGTTTCCAAGACCATTTCACTATTGTGTCTTAACCTGAATTCTTAAACCTCCTATAACCATACATTTCTTGTCCTTCTCCCAAAAAAAGATGAGGAAAAACCACCTGCAGAGGCTCATGACACAACCAAGGTTTCAACCAGAATCTAATATCAGACCCAATTCCAACAAACCTCAAGAAACGTGTACCGGAAATATGGATCTTATAGGTTGGATTATCTTCCACGACGATCTCTTTGGTTGTGATCTACAAAATAGAACACGGTTAGGACTCACCACAAGAAAGGGGTTATCACTGTGACCATCATCCGGCGTGAGAATAACTATCTGCCTGGGGAGAATAAGAGTGCTTGCGTAAGTATAAGAGAAATTGAATGAATACCTTTGATCTTGTCTCATGCATTTATAGTGTTTGGTGTTTAGGGTTTTTCCCTTTTGAGTTATAATTGTATTGGGATTCTACCCGAAAAATATGAGATATGGTCAATCTTCCCTACTTTATGGAGATCCTATTTATTCAATGATGTATATCTAAATAGATTGGAATGTCTTGGAATATTTAGGATCATTGTAACTCAAAATAGGTGTTGACCCGTTCGTTATTAGGTGAATCAGGTCATACCTCGTCAAACCCCATTAACTAAATCAATAAATTTCCTTCCTACGAAATCAGATTTATAAATTAGATGCACTAGATTTTTCCACACCCTCGAAACCGCTTAGTTAAAAGGAAGCATATACCATCCAGACTTTTTTTAAAGTGAATGGCATCAATAGCCCTCCACAAAGTAGAAATCTCAAGCTCATATCTCCAAACCATATAGACAATAAAGCAAAGTTCGAATTATTTGAGCATAGAGATACCAAGGCCATCCATATTTTATGGAGAATTAACTCGATCGCAAGCCACCTAATACGTCTTTTTCTTCGAGCTAGAACACCCTCCCCCCCCCCCCCCCCAAAAAAAAAAGAAGTCTTATAATACTTTCCAACCCCTCAATCACTTTGGCCGCCGCTTTATAGAGTGAACTTTCTAAAACCAATTTAATAAGGGTGACTCTACCTCCTATGGAGAGCGTAGAAGCTTTCCGTAAGAACAAATGAGCTTCAAAACATCAAAAGTCATTTTCCAATTAGCAACTTGGTTCATGTTAGCTTCAACCATAAGGTCGATGTAAACAAAAAGGACACTACCTGACTTGCACCCCAAAACCTTGGCCATCAAAGTCAACCTCCCCCTAGCCACCTTGACACCATACATAAGAGACTTATAAAAGCTGATTTTTAGACCTAAACATAAGAAAAAAAAAACACCTCTAACAAACTAGCAACATTTTTAATGTTCAATATAGACTACTCACCCATGATGATAGCATCGTCGGCATCTACTAGGGATTTTACATGTATGAAATTTGCAAACCAAAATATTTTTCACGTGGTAACGTGTTCTCGGTTTTCTTATTTTTTGTCAAGAGAGATTTTTTACCTTGTAAAATAATCGCAATTTTTTTCACGGATAAAGTCTAGTCGTCTAAATACACACTGTCTTTTAGTGTATATCTAGGTATTTAATTTGGTCGGTATGAGTTGTTGAAGGAGATTTCAATTTGAAATTGAGTGTCAACTTTGATATATTTCAATTTGCTTGCGACGATATAAATCTTTGTTTGAGATTATTATCCATACATGTTTAAGTAATTATCAACTATTATGATAACCACAACTAAATGTTGCCCAAGTGTTTGTATCGCACGCTCCTATACTAGATGTTGAAGGTTTGAAAATTATCACTAGTTGTTTTCATAATAGTTTGATTTTCCTTTTGTTTTGCTTATTGCAACGCCCTTGATCTGACATGTGTGGGCCTTGAGTGGTGGCCCGATAGTGAGCTCAAAGATGAGCCCATTCACTACATACCTAAACGCATAGATGCAAAAAAAAAACTGGGTCGGGGATTGGAAACACTTTGGAACGATCCGAACTAACTGGTTGTAATCAGTTTAGGAACCTATACTTAGAATTAGAAACTGGTTTGAATGGTCACATCTGAAGGGAGCCGGTTTAAGATCGGTTTTGTTTAATGTTTGATCCAAACTGGAACAGGTTTAGGAAAATAACCCGGTTTGTGTAGCTCTACCTAACGCAGAATAATTTGAAGATAATATCTACTTACAAAATATGAACCAAACAACCCAATACCAAAAGTTTGACAATCAACCACACGTATACGTTTTGAGAGTCAACATGTGTAAGCTTAATCATCCAAACGCCCTCTATTGTCACATGGATATGTAAATAAAATAAAATGATTAATATTGTAACTAGTATTTTTTTGTTTGAATATAATACATTAAATTTGAAACTTTTTTTTTATATTCACAAAGTAGGTATTGAGAAAGATGGTTTAGCTGCCTTTTTAAAAAAGTGGTAACTTTTTAAACCAAAAGTTTTGTAAAAGTTGTTTTTTAATTAAAACCGACTACGTGTACATTACCCCTTAAAATTTGAAGTTAGTTTCTCAAAGTATTAACTTGACTTCATTGAGCTTTGAGTAGAATCATTTGTTAGCGACAAAAGTTTTTACATAAAAATTCGAGTTTTTCGAGTGGGGCTGAATCGGTGTCCAACCCTTCTCAAATCAAGCTCATGTATGTCTCATGAAAATACTTTTGAGCCATGGCTCCAAACTTGAATTTAACCGAAGGTTGTCGAGTCAAACTTGGGTTCAACTAGATTTGTCTATAGCACCTAAACTAATACTACAAAATTTATCGGACTTGTAACAATTTTTTTTTTTTTTACAAAAAATGGCTTTATATATATTCACGCAATGTAATATAAATTTGTATACTAAAGTAAATAAAATAAGTTAGCAAATTACAAATCTGGATATATTGTAGAAACAATATATGGTCAAAAAGCAGGGGAGAATATAAGACTATTGGGCTCTAGTACAGTCTTAAAATAATTATTGCCGGGGCCAAGCCCATTCAGCATATAGTGCATCTGGCCCATTTCACCGTCTTTCTATCATAAAAATTTACGAATATCGGCAACTACTTTTGCTGGCCATTAAATATGTTTTCTTTTGACATAGATGAAGTTATTATCAAAACCATAAGTGTGCCAACATGTTTGGATAAAACTAACCATAAAATACAAAGTTGGTTAAAGGAAAAAACGTTCGAGAATATTAAAGTTGGATTAAACTTTCAAATAAACCAATGAACTAAAATAACATCATCGAAGGCGAAAACTAGTTTGGTTGTGGGGGGGGGGGGGGTTGGGCGCTCGATGACATAAGGTGCACCAAGAGAGGAGGATGTGTGGAAATGACGGGTTATTAGACGCGGTGGGAAGGGAAGGTGTGTTATGTGGCAGGGTCGGTTATAACGTTTTTGGAGGCACTAAACGAACTAAAAAGTTGAGGCTCTTTTAGAGTTTTTTTTACATAAACCTTTCTCTTTTACCCGGGCTTGGGACCGACAAACAATAGACTAAGAAGTTTTAGTTGACGGAGTATTAAAAAATTAGTATGCATGCATAGCGCAAAAACACAATTATAGTATCTAACTAATCAACTAAATCAATTTCACAAAATCTTGGAAAATCAACCAAAATTCAATGTTTATCTTGATGAAGCCATGATCTAATCAAATGTAAATGAATTTTTTTGCAAACAAGTATGAAAAACTGGAGATTACAACTACAAACAGACTTCGATCATCTCTCAAATGATTCGATCATCTCTCAAATGATAGATTAATCACTATTTTTTCAACTGCAACTCATCAAATCTTAAAAGGAATTTGGGGGCCCTTGGAGGTGGAGGCCCTAAACTGCTGCCTTACTTTTATACACTATAGGACTGGCCCTGTTATGTGGACGTGAAATGCAGTAATAATGTAACTACTAAAGTTTATTTGTATCATATAAGAATGTACAAGAAAACTTAGCGTGTAAGAATATACAAATGTTAAATTTTAATTGGCTTAGGAATTTTTCTTTAATTCTGTAATTCTAGAAAATTTAGTAGTTTTTTTTTTCTTTTTTTTTCGGACGGAAAGTTAGGGTGCTTCTTAGATAGATGTTCATTTATTTTGGGGGGAATTTAAAACTTTAGCCAAAAGAATATGGCTGCTAAAGAATAAATTGTTGGCGAAAGAGTATGACTATCTATAACCAAACTATTATTAACAAATTTATATGAGACTTATTTTAGTGTATGATAGGATAATCATACCATTTCAAATATCACAGAAAATAATGAATAGAAATTAAGATAACCAAACTATGGACCAATGAGTTAGTGGTCTATTAGTAAAAACAAAGCCTTTAAAACACCTAGGTTTAAGAGGAGAAGGTTTTGGGTTCAAGTCTCACAAACGCAGAGGGGATCTACTTCATTACAAGGGGGAACGCCCGCTACCGCTTGGCGCTCCGGCGGTAGTGTAAAATTAGTGTAAATTTTGAAAAAAATTGACGTTTTTTTCGATTTCGCTAGCGTTTTTTTATAAAACGTTACCGCTTGGCGGATTTTCTAGATCCGCCACTGACGACAAGTATTGAAAGAAATTTTCCGTTCCAATAAAAAAATAACAAAAATAACTAGAAGTCCCTTTTGTGAAATGCATCAAACATCAAAATTTTCAAATTCATAAACCATACGATTTGAATTTAAATTTTCAAGCTCATTCAAGTAATAAATATTTTGAAATACTAATTTGTTTTTCCACGAGGAGCTCACATGGTTGATTTAGTCATCAGAGTTGAAACTTTCCTTAGATTAGTGGGTATGGTTAGGCTCATCCTTAGGAGGATGGGCCGCCACGTTATCGCCACGTAGGATAGGTGGGAGGATGGGCCTAAAGGGTATGGACCTAGAGGGTGGGGGATGAACCTCTTTATATATATATATATATATTATTGTATGCATGTATAGGTGTGTGAGAGTGGGGGATGGGCATAAGGGGGCGGTGTGGGGGTCCGGGCCGGGCCTTACTAGGCATATGCCGGCCCCCATACCGGGTAGTCTTAGATCACCCAATATTGATTGTTGTCACTTAAACACCATTAACTTTGAAGGTCATTCTCAACCATTGCTTACGCCCAATTGTGATTGATATTTGAGAAGAGTTAATTCTTATAATCAAGTATCTATCATTTAATAAAGTTATATGAGTTTTTCATCGCGTGTATAAATAAGTCTATTTTGTAATTTGTTTTTTCTTAAGGTTAACCTACACCTCATCACCATATAACAAAGTTATATCAGTTTTACATAACATGTATAAATAAGTCTATTTTGTACCTTGTTTTTTTTTTATTAAGGTTAACCTGCACCTCATCATCTTAGTATAAAAAAGTCTATTTTGTTCTTTGTTTTTTCTTGAGGTTAACTTGCACCTCATTACCATATAATAAAGTCATATGAGTTTTGTATCACGTGTATAAATAAGTCTATTTCGTTCTTTGTTTTTTTCTTGAGATTAACCTGCACTCATCACCTTAAGTTACAGAAAAGTAAATAAAATATATGATGGGTCGTTAACATTTGGGTCCGAGTTATTAACTCACCCAACCCAATGTGTTGGTGTAAAGTGTGAACCCACATGGCTAGTTAAATAGAAGAAAGACGAATCAATATATTATCACAATAAAAGAAGACCTCCAAGTGAATTATGTGGGTATTATCTCATTGTGTAATCGAAGGAAACAAAAAAAGATGGGCCTTTTCTGATCAATCTCCTCATTATTAGACTGAAATGAGGTCGGCCATATGGACCTCCATGTTATTGTCCATAAGTTTCAAATAGTCCACCAATGGCACGTGCCACTCAATAAAGTTATAATAATGTTTTGTAGATTCTAGACTCAGAAAAGTATGGTATCATATGTATCATAGTTAGCATAGTATACAAGAGAATACAAACTATAGTTTATGTAGTTCACTAATTTAAATACCCGTATAACTATACGGGTGGCTAACAAAAAAGTATCTCATTTAACATTGTTGACGTAAATATTTTAATTATATAAACATTAAAATAATAACGAAAATTTTAGAGTAAACCAAATAATTGAAATACATGAATAAGGAAAAATCACAACTCTTTGAAGATCTCTTTATAAACCTATTAGTTGTTTTATTCGTAGGTTTGCCATTGTTGTTAAGTATTAGTAGTTTGACTTCATCTTGTGTTTTAACCTTTGATAAAATGACAAACAATTGACCATGTGTTAAAACGGGTTGTCTCAACATAAACATTGAAATGAAAGACACGTTCCATTTCTTATGTAAATATTAAAATACATTGAACTTAAAAAAATTAAATACCAAAAAATCACAAGTCGTTAGAATTTTCTTTATACACCACATTTGTCTACACTTTTAGTAGGATAGTTTCCATTCCTATGAATATAAAATTTTGTATGTCCCTCTAGCATACAAATTGTACATACGAAAACAAATGTTTATGCTTATGAAACACTATCTTACATTGCTGAAAAACTTCTGTCGTCTGACCTACTTTCACGATTGTTGCTATAAAAGTTACAAAAATCGTTTACGACCTGCTTAAGGAATCATCATGATCCACCATCCGACACTATGCCTATCATGATCCACCATCCGACACAATGCCTACCTGACACAATTAACATCCGTGATGTATTCATATATATGAACGTAAATAAATAACACTTGACAGAGGTTTATCTTGATCATCTAGCTTTTCCACAACTCATCGTATAGCCAAATGGCACCACAGCATAAGGGCGGACCTAGTGTATAACAAGAGGCCTCCCCCGCTACGGCTTGGCGCTCCGACGATAATGTAAAATTAGTGTAAATTTTGGAAAAAAATTGACGTTTTTTGATTTCGTACTGTCTTTTTATAAAATGTTACCGCTTGACGAATTTTCTAGATCCGCCACTACCAAAGCATATGGGATTCCCTTGCTTTTGTTTGACCAATGCATTCTAGTCAATCTTTGCATCTAGAACTTGGCCCACTTCTTGAAGCAAAGCTATCTTTCTTTTTTGACAGACCAACTGAAATATTATTGAAAAAAAAAATATTTTTAAATCACCTATTTTAATAAACAAAAATACTTATTATGATAAATATTTTCAAATCACCGATTTTAATAAATATGTTTTCCCACATTTTAAACTCAAATCATATTAGCTACTCTTATTCTTCTTTTTTGTTGGTGAAGTGGTCGAACCCTAACCTGATCAGGAACCTAACATCCATCACTAACAAAATATAATCATATGGGTGTGTAACGTCTATAATTTTCAATGATTTCAATAGTATTTCTTTCATAAGTATTTGTGGACTATTAAACCTTTTATATACACGGATTTAAATAAACAAGTTCAAAAAATCACATTCTCTCATTGTCTTCTTCGTATAAACTTACAAAATATATATAAGAATATTTTTTTTGAATGGCCAACGAAATTTTTAAACAGGCTACTAGAAATGATTATTATATCGGAATACGCTCACCTCTGAACCGGGGAAAACCCTCACCTAGGGTCGAATCCCATGAACACTCGCCCGAAGGCACGACAGTGTGGTGAGGTAACATCCGTCCAGTTCAAGGATCGAACTAGCGATCGCCGCTTACTAGCCTAGTCTTCCATTATCACCAGGTGCTGCTAGTTTGATTTTTTTTGGAATGTACTACGTCAGGAGCGGATGAGATGTTTTTTTGAATACCCTGCGTTAGCACCAGGTAAAATCCGCCCAATTCAAGGATCGAACTAGCGACTCCTGACGCAGTGCATTCCAAAAAAAAAATCTCAGTGCATTAGGATCGGATGACGTCATCTAATGCCCAAGTATAAATACTACCCTCCAAGTACATTTCAAGTATGTTGTTCTGAACCATCATCCTTACTTTCCCTTTCTATTTCTTTCTCTAAAAATAACATTTAACGTTGGAGGGTGGTTGCAGAGTGGGCCTCCCGACTCTGCGACGAGCCTAACGGTTTGCTTTTTTGCAGGGTCAAGTCCTTGCAGGTTTCTTGGTCTAGTTTTTGGATCCTCACCAGGTTCTACCCAGACAACTCCCACGATGATCAATCGTGCTAAGAGACAAGAAGTACAAAAAGATGGTGACGTTTAACCAATCAGGTTATGTCGTTCAATGCTCCATGATCTCCGCTCACAACTAGTGACATACTCGACAACAAGGACAACCGTCAGTCCAGGTGGCTCCAATCACCGTGCGCCAACGTCTCAATCCTCTGCAAATACTAACGGTCGTATCAGAAGAGACAAATAGTATATTCCTTGATGACGACATCCGGTCAAGGCCCATCAGTCCATCTCCTTCTCCACACTCTTCGGCTATAAATACCAAACTTCAACCACATGTTTAAGGATCGGTTCTCTCAGTCACTTACACTTAACACACACTCGTTTATTGTTCTTAAACGATACTTATTATCATCCCAGAGGGTGGTTACAAGGATAATCCCCCCTCTCCTCCTTGTTTTGCAGATTACACTCCATCTATTTATCGAGGAAAGATTAAGGATTAACCTATCTTGACGAAACCATCCCCACAATGATAAACGCAACGATTTAGACTTGGTGTTTCTTCGATCACCATTTTCAGCATCATGTAAAGCAATATCGGGCTAGCATGTAAAAGTCAAACTACAAGAACTAGTACCATGAATATGTTAAACAAATGCATTGTCTCTGATTCGGTGTTTGTTAATAGGTCTCTATAGAAAGTGAAAAAAAAACTTATTAAAATGCTAGGTTATCTTTAAACGAGTGAATACCAAATATTTTAGAACCTAGTACTCCTGGTTATTAACAAAGGAATATCTCATGGTGTTTTAAAAAATACAGAGGGAAAGAGAAGAAGGCGTGGATACGTATCATATGTTTCATAGTATGCATCAAGAATAGAGTACAATGTACTCAAATACAAGCCTCATCGCAAATAAATTAACACAATTCGCTTACACCATGCGGTGTGAGAGGGGCTTGAAGGGGGCATTGAGTGCATGTGGTTGCCACGTTAGCAGAGGGTCTTTGCCCTTCAAGCCTCAAAAAGCACGAGGTGAGAAGGGACGTGAAAGGATGGCATTTTTAATGAAAAAATAAACAATTATATATCCATCAATCAAAATAAAATAAATCAACTCGCGTCACCTCACCCTCACCTTTGCCCCCATGCCCGTGAGAATTCCCCTGCCACTCCCCCACGTCACCCCACGAGGCGGTGTTCCAGACGTGGAGGGGGGTTCCATGCCGACCCACGCCTCCCATACCGCATAGTCTTAGCATATGTTGTAGCTACGGGTAGCAAAATCACTGCCTTGTGATTGTACACGAATGCCTAAATACAAATTACATATATGCGTGACATGTCAGGTGTTTAATTATATTGTTTGTAAAAGAATTTTGATGACTCAAAAAGAAGATACACATTCTTAGGATACAAGTATATGTCTACTTGTACTTTTATTTATACTTTATGTATGAAATGTTCTTTTGACTTTATGGTCATAAAATGTGTTGCATACAAACACAAGAATTTCATTCAATTTCTTTGAGGTCAAAAAGCAAATATATCAGACAATGAGTGGTAAAAGGGCCTTCAATCAACCTCTCGTTGATTTAGGAGGGTGCTACACTTGAATGGTGCCATCTTCTTTATGCCTATTGCTTCCACTTTTCTACTTTTCATTCCTATTGCTTCCACTTTTCTACTTTTCATTCATGACATGTGTTACTTTACCCATATTTTAGTTGTAATATATTTAAACGTTTCCTTTCTAAGTAGTAAATATTGTGGTTTCTATCTTTGAATTGGATTTAAATAATACTTGAGAGTATATTTGTAACATGTTTGATTTAATATTTAAACCTTTTTATTTTACTTATACAAAGTTCAACATTAACATTTCCACTTATAAGCATAGGGGTGTGCAAGGTCGGTTTGTGTCGGTTTTGGTTTAAAACTATAACCAAGATGTCGTTTAACGGAAAACTATAATCATAACCTATCGGTTATGTTGGTTATGGTAATCAGTTTTGATGGTTATAGCGGTCGGTTAATCCTGAATTTGGGTCCAACTAAAAGTTCCTCAAAAATATAATTGAGCATTATTTGGGCCTAATTAGGTTCGTTTCTTTTGTTCGGTTTTTTCTGCTAATTCGTTTATGGATCGGTTTATTCGGTTTTTTGCACACCCCTTATATAACGATTAACACTTAAACGATTCAACAATATGAAAAACGATGAGGGTTTACTTTTATTAACATCTCCACAAATTGACGAGTCAAACTAAAAAAACTACAATAAATACCATTACTAATAGAATAAGTTACCATTCAGAGGGCCAGTAAACCCTTTAGTCTCCTCTAGTTATATGTTAAAATCCACATGACAACATAATAGTAAATTAACTCACTGGTCACGTCTATCATGATACATAATATTCTAAAATCTCTACTATAAAGAATAAGTTAATTCTTTAAATTTGAGAGGGAAAAAAGTTTCTATAAATTATCATCCATGTATCTTCTTCATATTAACTTTTTCTTCCTTTTTATGAATAAATATAGTAAGTGGGGTAAGGGTTGATCTTTGATTCAAATTTGAAATATTGGCGTGGACGCTAGGTGCTTATAAAGTGATACGTAAAGAGGGTCCCAACTTCATTGGAGGATTACGTAAAAGAACAAACTTTACTGCCCTAATTAAGGCTATCACATGATGGGGAACATAAAATGCATTCTAACTTGCATATGAAACAAACTACGCACGAGTATGTAGGAAAGATATCCAAGTCTAAGCATGTTTAAGTTTCGAACTAGAAGTTATAGAATAGACTTGACTCGCTCAGCGCAGTGCCGAAGCTTGAAAATTTCCACCAGGGGGGTCGGAAGTCACCGGACCTAAAAGTATATATTCCTATTTTTTTTATAAAACCGGGGGTCGAAAACGTATATACCTAAAAAAAATTATACGAAACGTACGTACATAACACTAATGAGCGAAAAGTTCGGGGAATCGCCCCCCCCGGCCCTTCATAGCTGCGCCCCTGGCTCAGCATCATCGCTAGATTATGGCAAGTTGATCCACCCATAGGGCTCAAAATCCTTTGTCTAGGCCACTCTAGGGAACTAATTTCATAACTCGGAATTATTTTGAAGATGTCCTTTTACTTTTTATTTTCTGTTTTGTAAGCTAGAACTCAAATTGCCAACAGTTTCATATATATTGTTGGTTTTGGTAGTTAGTGTATAGATTAGAAGTGAACGTGTGTTGTTTAGTTACAAACAATTCTTACTTAAATAGGGTGACCATCGTTCAATAGTTACGTGGTTAGTGTGTTGAAGTTCATTTCACTTAATATGTCTACTTAAATAAACTTCGGGTATGATAATATTGATAAAGAAGTAGAACACAACCTTTAAACATACTGTATATTATTAAAAGAGTAAATTACAAAACTCGTCATTTATGTTGACGTCGGATTGTAAAGTGTACCGGAACATAAGACAACTGATCACTGAAAAGATCGATGAGCTTAGAAAGGTGGGTTTGAATATTTTATTTTTCTAAAAAAAAACTTTTGAAATCAAGAAATTAAAATTTTAAGAAATTCGTAATAACTAGATACCTTGTTAGCCCTGATGCAATGTTTGATGTGCAGGTAATTTATTTTTTATTCTATCAACTTCGATCATTGATTTCTGGTATTCTAAAGTTGACTTGTTGTTTTGCAAGTGAAGCGAATTCACGAATATAAGAGACAACTATTGAACATTCTGGGAAGGTGGTGGTGGCCGGTGGGTGTAGGTGGCGGTGGTAGGGCAGTTGAGAGAGAGTATTTATGTGTGTGTAATATAAAAAAAATTAACATAATTATTTTTATTTATTATTTTTTATGATTTTTATTTTAGTATTTAGAGTAAAATGACCAAAATACGCTCATGTGGGTGCCAAATTTAAAAAAGGGCCCTAATATACCGAAATGAAAACCAACAACAAGCAAAAAACTTTCACCCCACCTTACAATAACCATCACCAACCAACTCTCAAAGGGTGTATCAAATAGGTAAAGCTTAAAAATCCCAACATTAAAGGTTAGGAGCATACTAACAACGCGAGCGTGTCACCGACGAATTAACAGTCATCGTCATCGACCATATCAACGTGCATAGGCATCCACTTAAAATCATAGAACCACATGCAAACATATAACCAATACAAACGTGTCTAAGATGAGTTTACCCTCACCATGGTCAACAACCCTCAAAGGGTGCATCAAATAGGCAAAAAAATTACAAATACCCAACACTCCAACACTCAAACAAAGCCACCAAGTCTCAGATGAGTGTACACTCATCATCATAAACTGATCGTCAATATCCAAAACGCAAAACAGTAACAAACCCCGAACATGAAAAGTTAAACGTGTGAAAGGGTAAAAACTGAAACGTCTGATAACCGTCTGGTCAACGACGAAACACAAAACAAAAACCAAAAAAGATAAAACGTTAAAAACAAAAGCACCCGTAAGCATTCCGTAAAATCATCGAGAGGATAATAATTTAAAATGCTCACCTACGGTCTTAAGAGAAGACAGTGAAAAACATTGCAACAAAGAAGAAACAAAAAAGAGGCGGTGAGGGTTTGGAGGGACATAAAGCCCAACAACGTTCAACAATTCAAACAAAAGGAACCACACCCAAATACTCAAAAAAAAAAAAAAAAAAAAAAAGTAAAAAGTACAACACCCAACAACCAAACCACTTACTAGTTATATAAACGGTCTATTATCTTGTTTATGTAATTTTCTTGTCAAATAGTTCAGTCACTGTTATTATATGAGTTGATTAGTAAAACACAAAGTGAGAAACATTAAAAAATAAGGCATTATATCTTCGGAATAATAATTTAATTAAATTAATAAAGTGGAGCCCGTAGCTTTATGTAAATGAAAAGTTGCCCACATAGCTCAATTTATCATTGTTGGCCACGTTTTAATATGTCGACTTCCGATATATAATTTTATTCATTTTATAAAACTGAATTCTTGTAACCAAGTTAAAAATAAATTTAAATTTAAATTTATTTAACTCGAGTTTTAGTTTTGATTGCAAACAAAATGTGGTAGTTGTGAGAATTTATAGTATTTGGAGGGTATGAAATGCCCCTTTTTCATGTACAACGTGGATGCCTCACATTTACAACATTCACACCATAACCAGGGATCCACCATGTCTGCTACGTGCCCCTTTCGTTTTTCTTTTTCTTTTATTTCATATACTTAATACTTGTGATATTTCATTAAAATGTATATAATATATACAATTTTTAATGTCGTAGTTAAATATTAAGTTTATTGTTTTAAGTCAACGAAAATTGGGTAAAAAGGTCATGCAAAAAGCGGAATCGGACAAAGCTATAAAAGGGTTAAAAGATGATTTTTTTTTTGTTTAATGGACAAACCTATAAAAGGGTTAAAAGATGATTTTTTTTTGTTTAATAATTTTTTTTTTGTTTAATAAGATTAGAAAAGTAAAATAGATGAAGTTTTGATATATTTAATTTTTGTTTAATAAGATTAGAAAAGTAAACTAGATTAAGTTTTGATATATTTAATCTAAAATTGTGTAGTGTGTAATGAACGTTGCTACATATTTTAGAGTCAAATTGACAGCACCCGCCATTAATGAAGACTTTTGGTCATCTGCCTCCGATCCTATTTTCTAGCCAACATTAACTCTTTTCCTTTTCTTTTTCTTTTTAAATTTTTGTAGACTTACTTGCAACCTAAAATAAATCATGCTTATTTTTTTTAACAAAAAATTTCTTTGAACACATGTTATCTGTGGGATTTGAATTTATAACTCTCTCTCAAATTAAGGTGTTTAAAAGTTTTTGTCTTTCCCAATGGATCACCATCCCATTGGTAAGTAAATCGTATATACTTATGATAACTCAATTCTTTAATAGTATACCACTTTAAATATCGTGAGTGATGATAGTTTAAAGTCAATAATATATAATACAGGGTTTTACAATATGTTTTAAATATTTTAGTTACTTAAAATCATATAAAATTATCTTTTTATACGTCTTCCTTATAGGTATTATAAAATAGTATAGATAGTATAGATATATTTACATTTGAGTAAATATACCAATCAGGCTTTTCAATTAGCTCAATTCTTATCCTAAACACCTAGACATGCTTGTTACTAATATGAAATTGAAGTTGAATGAGGCTCATCTAACATTGAACGCTAACATTGTTACCTGTCGTGCTAACATTGTCACCCGTCGTCCTTCTGGTGCTGCATAAATTTGCATACCCAATTAAAGAGAGACAAAAAGGTTTCGAAACAAATATATAAGTCTTAATTTTCGTAAGAGATAACGTATAGACGCGTATTTAGGTCTCTATCGTTAAACTCATTTCATACTACAAGGGGATAACACAAGATAATCAGAGAGCTATGTGAAGTACCAATAGATTTTATGAAAATATAAAAACAATACATGGAATCCTAGCAGTTTATTTTTTAATTAAAGCTAATAAAACTAAAATAGTTGTTTTCTTCGCCATATCGATATATTTTTAAGTAAAAGATAACGTAACTAATTTTATCGTTAAGTCTCAAGAAGAAGAGTTAAGGATAAGATTTTGAATGACGTTTCTTCAATTTTTGTTAGTAAAGTACATTTGCAATAGATATGTTGACGCTAATCTGTCGCACTTTTCATTATGTTGTGTCTATCCATTCGACCTTTTACATCCCTGATCTCAAACTCGTCTATTTTTCTCTCACACACACATCACTCATCACACCCAGTCTATCTCATTTTCACCCAAAGTCGTGAACCACTTAGCATGTTTGATGGAATCCATGGTAACTTTTTTGAGATCGGTGGTAATATTTTTTTTTTAGAACCGGTTGTCTTTGAGTTAAAATTTTGCTACATCTGTACCTGATTGTTGGAGTTGGTCATATTTGGTTGCATAAGCACCCTGAAATAGCTTCCACCATGTGTGCGTGAGTTGTTAAATATAAATTTCACATGTTGGATAAATAATTATATCAAATGTGGTAGAGCTAATGTGTTGTTATAATTGTTGGTCTCACAATTAATATTCATTGTTGGTCTCATAATTAATATTTGTCACACATGTACCTAAATGCTTCATCTTCTCATATTTTTGTTGCAAGGCTGATCCGTTGATTTTGAAGGTTATGTGCGGAAAATATAACAATAAACAATAACAGAATTGGTGTAGCAAATTGAATTATTCTGTGTTTAAATGAACCGTGAAGCTCCTCGCATTTTTATAAGCAAAGTGCTTGATCAACTCTTCATAATTCATATCCTCTAATATATTGTTTTTAATAGTTATAGTTGCGAATCCTCCATTAAGTCTTTCTTATGCTATTGTAAATGATGGAAATCAACATTTTGATTCTGAGAAGAACCTTTACGATTTTTTTTAAATTTTTTTATAAACCTAGCCTTTGTCTCTTATGTGTCTAATATAACCTAAAACAACAACAACAACAACAACAACAACAACAACAACAACAACAACAATAATAATAATAATAATAATAATAATAATAAAAGCACTGTTAAACAAAATAAAATAAAGTTTCTCAAACCTGATCTAACTCGATTGCAATTGGGATGGAATTGTCATTTGCGGTGGTACCGTTCGATGTTGAGTAGTGAGGTGTGCAATCACTTGGCTTTAAGTACAACCTTCAACAAATCAAGCCCTTCAACATGTTACTCTGTTTCTAATGTAAATATTCCTATTACAACTTTACAAGAAAGGTTATAAGAGGCGAAGATGATCTACGAAAAAATAGACACGCCATAAACAAGGAACAATATTTTTTGGGCCCCTTGAAAATTGGCTTTGTGCGGCCACCCATCCGGCACCCAAAGGGCGGGGCCCTTTCTGGTTGTATAGGTATCGCAAAATAGTTTCTACATATGCGTTCACGTATCGTTGAAAAGGAATCCAAATACCGTGTTTAAAAATATCAAATGTGATAGCGATAATGTGATGTTAGGATTTATATATAGTCTTAGAAATTAAAATGCGCCATAAATGAATCCGAATATTACATTTGGCCGGTTATTTGTTTAAAATCTAAGTTGTTCATTAATTATTAAATTTTATCATGTGTCACCCGAAGAAGCATCTAGTTTTAATTATGCAATCAAATGATCAATGTAAACTATTGTTATTAAAACTAAAACTATGATTGTGGATACGTTAAATCATATAGTAAACTTGATATTCTTTTCACAAAGAACAAAAAAGGTTAAGAATTATCATCTATTACTACTCTCCACATTTTCGGTTTGCATTTCAATCCCTATATTGTTTTTTTCTTTCATATACACATATTAATATAAAACTTTTATTATTATATACATCATACATCTATAACTAATAAGCGTAAGCCTTTTGTTTTCTTCAACCATTTTCAAACTTAAAACATATACACGTAACGCAAACTTATAAATTTCATGTAAATCATAACATAACTTATACACAAAATATCTTTTCATCCAAACTTGGTACATAAATTGTCTTCATTTGTTAATTAAACAACTTTATGATTAAACTATTCACTTTATTTCCAACACATTTTCGGTTTGAAACTCTTCAAACTGTCCCAACACCATAATTATCATACATCCATCTTCCCCTAATAAGTAGAGAGAGAGAGAGAGAGAAAGAAACAAGAGAGAGAGAGAGAGAGAGTCTCTAGATCTTATGCTTTCATCAAAGAGATGCCTTCTTCAACCCTATCTTTAATACCAACACTTCTCCTACTCATCTCCACCACCACCGCCACCGCCACCGGTTATACCTTCAAAGAAGCACCAAAATTCTACAACTCACCCACCTGCCCACCGGTAACCACCATGTGCTCCGGCAATGCAGTCCACGTGGCAATGACCCTCGACGCCGCCTACCTCCGGGGCTCCATGGCGGCGATCCTCTCCGTCCTCCAACACTCCTCCTGCCCGGAAAACATCCGCTTCCACTTCGTCGCCTCTTCCTCCGCCCACACCAATAATATCCACGTCACCATCTCCACCTCATTCCCATACCTCAACTTCAACGTCTACACATTCGATGATTCCCCTGTTTTAGGCCTCATCTCAACCTCTATTCGCTCCGCACTCGATTGCCCTCTCAACTACGCCCGTAACTACCTAGCTGATCTCTTACCGACATGTGTCACAAAGGTTGTTTACCTCGACTCCGACCTCGTACTCGTTGACGACATTGCAAAGCTAGCCGCCACTCCTTTCGGAGAAACCGATAATAATAACGATATAGTACTGGCGGCGCCGGAATATTGTAACGCTAACTTCACGTCATACTTTACGCCGACATTCTGGTCAAACCCTTCACTCTCTATAACATTTTCTGACCGTAAAGCATGTTACTTCAACACCGGTGTTATGGTTATCGATCTTGAGAAATGGCGGGAAGGGGATTATACTACAAAGATTGTTGAATGGATGGAGTTGCAGAAAAGAATGAGGATATATGAGTTGGGGTCTTTACCGCCTTTTTTGCTTGTGTTTGCCGGAAAGATAGCTCCGGTGGATCACCGGTGGAACCAGCATGGGTTGGGTGGGGATAACTTTGAAGGGTTGTGCCGGGATTTGCATCCGGGACCGGTGAGTTTGCTGCATTGGAGTGGGAAAGGGAAGCCATGGGTTAGACTAGATGAGAATAGAGCTTGCCCTTTGGATGCACTTTGGGCGCCTTATGATCTTTTGCAAACTTCAAGTGATGTTCTTGAATCTTGAGGTACAAGAAAAAAAGAATATTATTTGTCAACAATTTTCCCAATATCATAAACCCTAGCTAGCTAGCCAATATTGTCTATGATCTATACATATACATATATTATGCTTATATGTATACGGGTATGTATATTCGGTTTGGTTCGATCCATTGATGGGTTCAAATAACTGAACAAGTCTTATGAGATCGTAGTCGATGTATTTTGGGGAAAACATGTTGTGTGTAAATTATGATGCCGCCATAGATATACACGTTTTGGTATTTTGGTAGAATAGTATTGTAGAAATGGAATTGAAAAATGAAATGAAATGAATGCAAGATATACATATATCTTGTCTTTCATCATACGTTATGATGAAGGGATTAGAGTAACTAAGTTATGACC